>JABXWE010010497.1:0-26757 GCA_014611495.1 Limonius californicus | reverse complement strand
TTCTACTGCTAGTAATCGGTTAGAAAATAATTGCTTCTAGATGGGAAGAGAGAAGCTATGCGTGAATGGTAAATGCAATAACGGATTTCATGTTTTCAACTCTTTGGGGATGGACCTTCATTAAAAGGATTTTAAAATTGATGACCATCAAGTGAATACCTAAGGAGGAACTGTTTTGGTCTTTGGATGTAATTACGGATGGATTGCCATCAAGCTATATTGGAAGAAGGAAGCTAGGCGTGAATTGTAAATGTAATAATGAATTTCATGTTTTCTACTCTTTGGGGATGAGCCTTTATTAGAAGAATTTAAAAATGGATTACCATCAAGCGAATATCCAGAACAGAATAGCTTTGGCTATTTAATTTATGTAGCCAGGAATCCGCAAGGTAATTTTTGAATTTAAATGTTCTATTGCTAGTAATCAGATATAAACTAATCTGCTTCTATATTGGTAGAAGGAAGCTATGCGTGAATTGTTATATCATGTAATCATCATGTAATATCATGTTTTCTACTCTTTGGGGATGGATCTTTATTATAAGAATTTTAAAATGGACTACCGTCAAGCGAATATTCAGAACAGAATAGTTTTGGCTATTTAATTTATGTAGCTAGGAATCCGTAAGGTAATTTTTGCATTTAAATGTTCTACTGCTAGTAATCGGTCAGAAAATAATCTGCTTTTAAATGGGAAGATGGAAGCTATGCTGGAATTGTAAATGCAATAATGGATTTCATGTTCTCAACTCTTTGGGGATGGACCTTCATTAAAAGGATTTTAAAATGGATGACCATCAAGTGAATACCTAAAGAGGAACTGTTTTGGTCTTTGAATGTAATTACGGAGCCATAAGAAGATATTTGTAATGAAATGTTCTACTGATAATAAACCATTATAAAATTATCTACTTCTAAGAGGTTACTTACCGAAGTTCTACATTGAAGACGCGATTGAAGAGTGACTTAGAAAATTGAAGACCTTGGGGGAAGAAGGGGATATGCCACATTTTAGCGAAAACTAAACTATACTCATGACAGTTCTCTAAGATATCATAGCCGTGACTTGACAAAATATTATAACTTTCCAACCATAGATGGTGCCACAGTTTGATAATCTCCTCCTTCCCTCAAAAATATATTCGGATATTTTCTAGGCAATAAGGTGATATGCCACGCATTTCTAAACATAGTCGAACCACGTACACGTGGGTTGAGGCGAAAATTGTTTAATAACGACAGTTCCGATAGCGATATTGATGATGTATTCGATTCAGATGATAGTATTGAAGACAAGGATTATGTGGAAAGTCAAAGAAGCAGGGATTCGTCCCAGGATTCAGCAGAACAGGAAAATGTGGCTTGTCCTCTTTTTCGCGTACATAATTTTTGTGGCTTATTTAAAAAAGTATATATTTGAATGTATTATGTCACAGAAGCAAAGTTGGTATGTTTTTAATTTACCATAATATCACATGAATATAGTATTACAATAGTGCAAAAATGTGGCCTTGAAATAATAACATAGCCCGTAAAAAATAAAAATTTTGGCTTATCCCATTTTTGCCGCAATAATATTTTCTGTTATTTTTGTGTGGCTTATCATCTTTTTGCCACAAAATTATTGAGAAGTACAAGAAAGGTATGAAACAAGTATATTAGCCGAACGACTGGTATCAAACTGTACAAAAAGCAAAAAGAACCAATCCGTTTGTAGTGAAAGTTACTTAAGCAGGAGGATATTTTATTATTCAAATATTTACAAAGTCAGATCGTAAAGAAGAATGTTTTGGATGACAAAGACAAATTAAAATTTAGCCAAGTTACTCACTTTAAATTTTGTCAAGAGGATTCTAATAACATGTATTTAGGACAAAATGAAGTTGAGGAACTTGATGCTCGCAGCAGTGACGAAGAAAATGATAATCCATACGATGAATGGATTTTGGACGAGTTTCAATCGCAGTTTCACTATTTATATACTGTAGATCAAGTTAGACATTTTTAGTTTATTAAGATTTTATGGTACGTTGTACCTTCAAAATGTTTGCAGTTGTTAAGAAATAGTTTATATTTTTTACTATTTTTTTCTAGGAACGTTTCTTTTTTGACCAAAAAAAAGTTATGATAAGGTTAGGGCAAAAAAAGGGATAAGCCACGTTATTTTTTAAAAAATCTATAAAACAGAAAAGTTTTTTGAGTTTTTGTTTTTTTTATTATCACATTTGAAATTATATGTCATTTTGAATATGTCGTCGAGTTTGAATTATTTATACCTATAAAAACATGATTTCAGGATTTGATTAAAAAGTGTAAATCCATTTTTCTCAAAACTTATTTTTTGGGCATGTCCCCTTCTTCCCCCGAGGTCTTCAATTACGTTTTTCTTTAGCGTCTTAGTCGGCTGCCGCTTAGTGAGACTCTAGACACGGCGTTTATTAAATTCTACAATCCATAGGATATATCTACAATCTGAACATGAAACGGTCAAAATCGTCTTTTCTTAAACCGTATTTAATTAATTGAAAGTGGATATCAATGGATCTTCTTTGTTAACTTTAAATTCGTTTTCAAGATGTTTGATTGTAAATTTGGCAACGTCGCCAACTGATGACATTAGCCGACGTGTCAGTTTGGTTGGCCACAACACCGTCTTAAAGTGGGTTATTTCAGGTTATTTGCGAAGTGTCGGTGTAGCGGAAGACGTGGAATTGGTGCCTTTAGAAAAACACGTTAAAATTAACAATCAAATATGGTACATAAATTAAAATACTTGAAGATTATTCGATTTAACGTGTCTATTGTAGTAATTAATTAACTTTTATATTGTTTTTGCCTTTTAGCCAGCTCCTCCAAGTTCAACATCTGTAGGTTCCTCCAGCAGGTCCCCATCCAAAGCAGTAGCCCCCAGAAGCGGCGGAGGCGGCACTGTAAGGCAGCGAAAGACCACAACAACCACAACTACTAGGACTCGTAATACTGCAGCATCTGGTGGCATGTGGAGGTTTTACACTGATGATTCTCCCGGAATTAAAGTGTAAGTACATTTAAAGCAGATTTTTTTTATTAGGTATTTGTATTCATTTTGCCAGCTAATCATTAAGGTAAATTTCTAATGAGTAGGTAATGTTGCCTATTTTGATTTTCCGATTTCTTTTGTAATAATATTGCACATGTGTTGTTGTAAAAAATAGTAGTGTTTTTGGGACATCTACGTGGAAGGTTATATAATTACCAGAGGTCATATCCACTAAAAAAATGCTTTGATACTAATTTACCACAGTTTAACAGTTCCAGCTTGTTCTTGTCTAAGATTTATATAAAACTAAAATATTTTCTTTGAGTATTATACGTAAGTGTAGTGGCTGCCCTAACTAATGTATTATTTTATTTACAGAGGACCTGTACCTGTGTTGGTGATGTCACTACTCTTCATTGCATCAGTATTTATGTTGCACATTTGGGGCAAATATACAAGATCTTAATCAGTTCCGTGGTCAGTCATTCCATTTCTTCCATACGCATATGCATTTTACTGAGTTAATCACTTTTATCTACATTTTATATGTGAGTTGTGCAGAATAGACTTTATAAAAATAAAATATTGTTTGTTTCTTACAACTGCATTTATTATGTTTCCTAAATCTGTGTTACAAGTGCCCTAAATTTAAGGTTGGATTTAGAAATAATTAGTGTATATTATAAATGTTATATAACTACCAAAATAGACACAAATTATAAAATATTGGCTTAGTTTTTGTAAAATAGCAATTTGATGTTGATAGTTTTTACGGTTTTGAAAATCTTTTTGTGTATTATAAAAACATTTAGCTTCTCCTTTATTATGATGCGGAAGCTTTGGAAAAATTTGGAAAGAGGCCATAATTTTGAAAGTAGAAAGTGAAAAGGGATTGGCTGCCTATTTATATTGATGGTTAACAATGCAGCAATAGTAAGCAAAACATAAAGACTTGTGGAAATAGGACAACACAAGTTTGTTTAAACGGGTTTCCTAGCAAGCTAAATTAATATATACCAGTTATAAATTTAGCAGTATTGTAACTATCTTTTGTTTTACAAATGGTAAAAAATCCTTTGAATTTTTTAACCTTTTTTTTTAAATTAAAAAATCAGTAATTAAAGTGTAATACACTCTAGGCTAATATTATGACTTAAAGATGCACTGAGGGTGATGTCCAGTGAAGTTACCTCTTCTACCTTATCTTAGGTCTGCTGGCCAGGTCCTTTTTAGTCTTCTGTTGTCCTCATGTATTAGTAGATGTTCCAGTAACAAGTTAATGTTAACTTCCAATTTGACAGTGTTTGACACTCCTTTCATGGATTATATATCTTAATATCTACATGAAGAGTGTGATTTGCCACATACCAGGGTGCATCTATTATCATTCTTAGTATTTTCAACTGGCTTCTTTGTATCATAGCTACGTTGGATTTGCTTGCATATCCCCACAATTATATTCCATAAGTCCAAATTGGCTTTATAACTACTTTGTAAATCAGGATCTTATTGTTTAATGTGAGTTTTGAGTTTCTCCCTATTAACCAGTTTGTTTCCCTTACTTTTATATCTATTTGCTTTCTTTTTTTAATAATGTGTTGCTTCCAGTTCCGTTTATCATCTAGATTTAGTTCGAGATACATTACATTAACTTGTGGTATATCTTGATTATTTATTTGTACTGTTGGGGACTGTTGTCAAAAGGTATTAACAGAGCTAGGTAGTAACTAGTTATTTTACTAAAATTTCTAACTTGGTATTTTGTTTTATAGAAGCGTGTTACTCAAATTATTTGAATCTTTAGTAATCTGAAGAATTTTTTTGTAGAACTAACTGTTATTTAGTTTCTTGTAAATATATGGTGACTTGTAGCTTGCAAAATACTTTTCAATGTAACAAGCACTTGAACAAGCGTTCTGCTTGAATAATTATTAAATAAATGAGAAAATAGCATTGGTGTTGAGAGTTTGACATCTGATTAGTATTTAAGATTTAAAATGATTTTTGAAGAACTAAAGGTTTTGAGAAATTTAAAAGCAGAATAGGAGAAACAAAGTTAAACAGACAACTGAATCTTTCCTTCTGAATTTTCTAGCTTCAGGACCGCTTTCTTATTTGCTCAAGAGTTAATCTGAATTTAAATTAAATGCTAATAATATTGAAAATATTACTAGATTATTACTGGATCATTTCATATCAAGTCGACCATTATTTTAACCTTCACATCATCAATTTAAATGAATTCATGGATAAATAGTAGAGTATAGTGTATACAAATACACGGGCTTGAAATATTAATAGTTTTGAAGTGATAGCCTATCAAACTATGATCATTTTCCCTTTTCAAACGTGAAGTTGTTTGTTTAAATGGGAATGTAAGAGTTTATTGTGATATACTCCATCTCAGAGGTTTACCTAGCTACTGCACGAACTTAAATATCGACCTGCCCCTTCCCTGGTAGATTTTACTTAAAATACATGCTGCCTGGTGCCATAGTAATTTTCATTCTTTTCAATATTTAGGCAATTTACTACAGAATTAATCCCACAATCATTTAAATTATCATAATACAATTTTGTTATAACCACTACCAAGATCGAATTAAATATATTATTTTACATGTATTATGTTTAACTTAAAATACTTTCTGCTCAAGCTTGAAATTGTTTGTTCGGTTTGTATCATCATGTGCATCGGAGGGTACGTCGGTCCCGGTTGTCATACAAACATCGTTGACAATCGTAAACCTTGTAGTGGCACTTCTCTTCTCTGTTGGACGGGTTAGGTTAGTCTCCTGCCCGGCATACGTGCAAAGAAGGCTCACAGAACCTACTCTGTTGTAGGTAATTAACAGGCCATTGGCCTATATATACAGAAGAAGAAGAAGAAGGTTTGTATCAGTCACCCACCAACAATTCCCTAATTACGTTATCAATACAATAATGCAATTTTAATGATGGTAAGAGTATAAATATGCCATGGGGCTAATAGTCTTTATTCCTCGACTTGTAGCAAACTAGTTTGTGCTGTGCAGTATATAAATTTATTTTTATTTGCCGTTATGGCAAAATGTAAATTAAATTATAATCTTGTGATGAAAAAATTATTTTGTTCAAGTTATAGATTGTAACAATAATGGTACAGGTACAATCTATACAAAAACAAATATTTGGCTAAAATTCAGTTACTTTCCATGCTGAATGAAATCACATTTTAACATCTTTAAAATAATGTATAAATCATCTTTTGAATAATGTGCACAAAGTACATAATTTATTTAAACTACGATCTGCACGTTTGAGAATGGAAAATGCTCTTAGAATTTGATAAAATATAACTGTAAAACTATTTTTAGTCGACCTAAACAAAACATTGAACTTTTAGTACTCAAAAGCGGCCAAAAAGTAACCGTTTCTTGGCCGCTTTCATTATTATCCCATCTATCGATGATTTTCCACCTTACATCATGATCCCGACATTACCCACAATGTCATAATATCTGAATAAAACCGGATAACCAAACTGTTTTAATCTTCCTGTAAATTTTGTAATAAATACGTGTTCGTACTCGAATTTTCTAATAATTATTGTTTATAAACATGTCCAGCAGTGACGAAAGTGATGTGGAAATATCCAACACCCCTCCTGAAATAATAAACAAAGCCAATGCTGCTAGGTTAGATTTGCTCCCTAAAAAATTGGCAGAACTCTACGAGAAACATTTTATAATATCTTTATGCACTGGTGTAATGATAAAGAAAATTAACAAATACGGTGAAAATGGCCTACTCGCTTATTTTTCCACTAAAGCGAAGAACTATAAAGCATCCACATTATGGTCAATGTTGTCTATGATAAAAACAACCCAGTCTGATGATATAAAATTTATCTAATTTTATAACGGACATTATATTGTAGGTTGTAGGGGCACGTTGCCGTCAGGAGTTGCGAAACATTAAAATTGATGATATTGACGAAAGAAATGATATCCTTTTAATTAAAATACCCGATTCAAAAACAGGAAAACCACGAATGTTTACAGTCACAGATGAAATTTGCGATGGAGTAAGTGCGTTGCAAATTTACCGCAAATACGCAAATCTGAGACCTATTTGTGTAAATCATAAAATGTCAGATTACACGCTTTTGTTAATGTGCCAAGCATTATTGCTAAATACTTAAATCTTCCAAATACAAGCAGCTCTGCAGGACACTGCTTTAGAAGAACATCAGCATCTTTATTAGCTGACGCAGGTGCCGATATATTAACTTTGAAGCGTCATGGCGCTCTTCAACAGTCGCTGAAAATTATGTTGAAGACTCTTCCAATAAATTATCAATTGCTGCCAAGATTTTAAATAACAATAATAATAATAGTAAAAATAATCAAGATAAATTTACTGCTGCAGCAACATCACATGAAGCTATACATGCCGAAATTACTTCAAGTGTAAATAAAGAAAATATAAAAGTTGGAACCATAAATATGTACAATTATTCAATTGTTATAAATAATTATATCAATAAATCATTAATAAAAATCTTAACAATTTTTTGTAAATTTTATAATGAAGGTCGCCTAAAAAACTTTGTGTGCACCACTGCTAAAAAGTGTTATTTCGTCCTCGTCTTCTTTCTGGCCTCCGCTAATCAGACTCGTCCGAGCAAAACTCACTTTTTGGCCTTGGTATACAAATAACCATTATATTTCAAGCCCCTAAATTTGCGATTTTATATATCTTTTTGTTGTACTACTTATCCATTAATATCACTAAAATCTCCGATGCTAAGGTTCAAACAGATTCCGACTTGTCATTTTGACTTTATTTCGTTTTTTTGGTACCACTTCCAATCAAACAATATTCGCAATACACCCTTAGTACATATAACATTGTGAATGGCGATGTTCAAACAGCTCGATGTGTTTAGCCATCATTTTCAAATAACTATCAACACTACAATCAAACAGAACATTTAAAGATATAACTTTATTGCACAATTATACATAATTTGCTAAACATTCGTACTTACTTCAAAATAAATAAAAAAAAACCTGCCTGCAGAGAACTGAATATCCATTGGTTTCTATTTAATGACTAATTTTAATCATTAAAACCATGTGATGTTTGAAAGTATTCCTGTTGCTTCCTTTTTACAAACTGCCATGAAATAATTGACTTAAAAATAATTACATTAACATTTTTGAACAACATACTGCTAATAGTATAGCTTGTTCCACATAGTAGAGCACCATTTCGCTTAGAAACTACTACAATTTAGCTAAACCGCTGGTTATGGGCTAATAACAACAGAATAATTTCCTACTTACAAAACCAATTGCTTTAAGTACTTTTCCATGGTTTGCGACTTGAAGTTCATAAGAAATATTTAAATAGAGGAAAAAATAATAACAGTTGAAGCACTAGGCTAGAGACACTACATAAACAAATATTGACCATACTTCACATGCATTTGCAGTTACATTCCGTACCTTATAAATAAGCATATATTACGACTCCTAAAAATCACACCCTCTACTCTCAAGAACCCCTACAAATATTTTTAAAATGTTATTAAAAAAATTATAACATTTTGTACATCTAAAATATATATATATACGATAATCGTTCCATATGAAACTAAAAGACTACATTTAAAACGTACCCGAAGCAACAATTATGCGAAGAGGCAACAGCTCACAAAACGGAAAGACCGGTCCTTTTATATACACAAATCAAACCAAATCGACTGGTTGAGTATTCACCAATTTATACATAACTAGTCTAAAACGACTCGATATAATATTACAAGAGATATTAAAAATATTTGCGTACACCCCTCTTCCATAATTTGCTCTCCTTACAAATACAAGTCTTCATTCACATATTTAACTTAGACAATATCATAGACACGATTAGTAACGTTGGAGTAGGTTTCAAGACGCGTACATTCTATTGATTTCGTGCTGGTATCGCTCCTGGATGTCTTTCCTCTTCAATTTGAAGGCAGCCGTCACCAGACCCATATCTGGAGACCAGACCTCTGTGCACAGTTTTACTGCAGCTGGAATTTCGAATTTCTCCAGCTTGCCTGTAAAGAATTAGCTCATTGAACGTCCATTTTTTAAGTAACAGTTAATTGATTATATAGTAGTTAGGTCAAAGGAACTTGCTTGCCGGGTATGTTCTTAAAGGGTATTATGAATTTTTAATATTACTTTTAATAAATACTTGCAAGGCGTTTGGGACAATTGCACATCAAATCTGTAGGTTGCTACTTGCAGAGATCAAATCAAAATATTAATTAAATGTAAAGGGAAAATTTAATATGAACTTTAATTTAGAAGATCTGAAGTCGAAATAAGCATTTTGCAGAATGTAATTTTTTTATTATCTGTATTAGATACAGAATACTTGGAGATTGAGATGCGAGAAGCAGCCCTTGCCATAGGATCCTCGCTATAAATAGAGATACTTTCCACAAGTTGTATAAATTAAAAGAAATTGTCATAACACTGTAGCGTTCTAAACAATTAAGTAAAATTTTTCCAAAATTCAGTAGCAACATTACTATTTCCATAATTATTTGTACAACAGAACAATTGCAGCTTTACAGGCAGCAAAACAAAAGAACTAATATTAGAATCTAGTTATTTTTAAGCTTCATATTGGTAACACTTTTTGACATCTATCAAACTGACATTAAATTGTTAACTTTATTTAGATAAAATGATAGGATACACCAGTGGCATCCTAAAAACTTCAAAAATTAAATAATAATGCAAATACATTGTAGTGTGAAGATACATGTTATGAATTCCTACAATCGCTATAACATAACCAAACTTTATACAGTGCGGTCGTAAAATGTTTTCCCCCCCCTACTAACTTTTGAACGACTTGTTATTTCTTCATAAAATTTTGTGTGCTGTAATGGGAGGCGAACTACTACCTTTAAGCCCATATTTAAATTTTATAACTTTCAAAATGGCGACTAGACGCTATCTTGAACTATTTTTTGAAATGTCAATGGGGGTCGAGTGACACGCCATTTAAAAGGTATTTTAATTCTGTGTCTGATCCTTGAGTTTTATAAAAAAATATTCATCCGAATCTACTTTCAGCACGTGTCCACGTCATCGCAGCAGGTCGGTCGCGAGCTCAATCTGTTCGCATAAGTACGGCGCATCGACAGTCGGTTCTAATATCCCCGAAGGGAGCGTAGGGGACGCCGGCTAAGTTTTTATGCCAATTTTTACGTTTTTTTCGACGTTTCGGCGTCTCCAGCGGCCCCATCGGGGATGTTAGAACCGGCTGTCGATGCGCCTTACTGATGCGAACAGATTGAGCTCACGAATGACCCGCTGCGATGATGCGGACACGTGCTGGACGTCGATTCGTGTTTCGACTTTGCACGCCCCTGGCGGCCGAACGGTACGAGCTACGGGAAAGTGCTATAAGGAAAAGTTGTTATCCTCGATAAGGCCAATAACATAGCCGGACCGCACATCGTCTAGCGTGGCGCCTAGCCGCCATTTAGAAAGTTATAAAATTTAAATATGGGCTAAAAAGTAGTATTTAGCCTCCCATTAAAACACACAAAATTTTGTGAAGAAATATCAAGTCGTTCAAAAGTTAGTAGGGGGGGGAGGACATTTTACGACCGCACTGTATGTATGACATTTATTTCACTTCATGTATTACCAAATTAGCGAAATCAATTATAATCCTAGTGCCTTTCTAGGGCCTACCTTGACCATTAAGCTACAATGATTCTGCTTCAGTTAAATGTTACTATTATCTTTAAAAATGTGGGGGTCTATGATAACATTTTTTAACTTTAAAGCTACCGAATCTACAAACAAGCTATTTTAAAATTGCGGTCCTTACGGTTCTATCCACGAGATTTGAATTATAATAGGGGTAAGTTGAGATACTTGACTGCAGGGTTTTTTTTCCCCAGATTAGGGAAAATTTGGTGGGTTGGCAATACCAATACTGCTTGGCCTTGATTCAAGTGGTGTTTCGGAAGGCACAACCATTCCAGTCTCCCTAGGGTTTGGGATACTTAACCCTTTTGTAAGGTACCACTAGTATTCTTTTTATTGTTTTTGAGAGTATTAATTTTATATTAATATCAATAGATATTGTGCATGAAATACTAAGGTGTATTTGTTGAGTATTTCCATAACCAGAAGTTCTAATATAAAAGTTAAAAATCAAATCCGGATATGTTGTTGGCCTCCGCGAGGACAACAACTTATCCTTATGGCACTTTCCTGTAGCTCGTACCGTTCGGCCGCCAAGGGCGTCCAAAGTCGATATACGAATCGACCTCCAGCACGTGTCTACGTCATCGCAGCGGGTCGGTCGCGAGCTCAATCTGTTCGCATAAGTACGGCGCAATCGACAGCCGGTTCTAACATCCCCGAAAGGGCCGCGGGGGTGCCGGCTAAGGTTTTATACCGTTTTTTTTTTTTCGACGTTTCGGGTGCCCCGCGAACCCTTCGGAGATGTTAGAAACGCCTTCGCCGGCCGTCGGTGCGCCTTACTTATGCGAACAGACTGAGCTCACGGCCAACCCGCTGCGATGACGTGGACACGTGCTGGACGTCGATTAGTGTTTCGAGTTTAGACGCCCCTGGCGGCCGAACGGTACGAGCTACTGGAAAGTGCCACAAGGAAAAGTAGTTGCGCTCGACGAGACCAACAATAAATCTGGACTGCAAATTTTACCATAAATTTGTTATTTTCAATCATCTGTCATTTTTTTGTGGATGAATATTTTTGTATGAAACTCAAGGATCAGACGCAGAATTAAAATACCTTTCAAATGAGGTCTCACGCGACCCCATTGCCATTTTAAAAAATAGTTCAAGATGAAAGTTATAAAATTTAAATATGGGCTAGAAAGTAGCATTTAGCCTCCTATTAAAGCACAAAAATTTTGTAAAGAAATATCAAGTAGTTTAAAACTTAGTAGGGGGGGATATTTTACTACCGCACTGTATGTATTTCGCAATAGTAGGAACTTGAACTAACTAATAACTTGGCTAAGAAATACCTCTGGAGATAACTCCATCACCAAGTTAACAATTGAAGTCCAATTACTATTGCCCATCTGAGCATCTGCAGAGGCATTTCTCAGCAAGTTACTTTAGGTAGTACAAGTTCCCATTGAAGATGGCAGCTTAGTTGCCCAAATATGCATTTAGGTGTTCCAAAAATTGTGGTGGTAATGGGTTTTCCAAAGATTATATATTTGAACCACTGTCTCCATTCAATCCTATTTCCCCTACCAATCAATTTATTCTCTGCTAGATAGTCTCCGAGTATGTTGCTGAACTTTTATTTTATTTTCCTTATAACTTTCAGTAAATCACACTCAACCACACAATTTTTCAAAAAATAGTCTATTAGGCATGTGCATGACATTAAGCCCCTAGCTTGGTGTACCCACAAACAAAAGCCTGACGTCTTTAGAGAGTATCTAAAGGTTAGATTCCATGAATTGTTTTACACTATCAAACAAATTTGTTAAAATTCTGTAGTGGTTGGTAGTGGATTGTGGTAGAAAATCATCGAGACATAGAAATGTACAATTTCAAAGGGTTTCCTCTAAATTTATTTCCAAAATTCCAAATTACGCCTTTTTAAATGGCCATTAAGACTATATTTGACCTTCTACCACGCTGAAAAGTCACCTGATTTCAGCCACATGATCTTTGTCGGTACACCAAGCTGAAGAAAAGTCACATGACGCATATGCCTATTATAATTTTTTTTTCTTGATTATGTAATCATTTAAAAAAAGTTAATAGTTTTTTGTTGTTTGTGTTTAAAAATGTATCGATAATGTTTGCAAAACTGGTTTATCACAAATAGAAAAAGAGGCCAGAGGAATCCCTAAATCATCTACTTTCTTCGATATTATGAAAAATGTTTAGTAATCATGGTGGAATGCACACACTAACCCATATTTGATCGGTACACCACGCACTTCAGAAGCAGCAGAGTATGTCAGTGTAAATTTATAATAAAATAATGAAAAAATAAAATGTAGATGTTCGTTTCCATGGTGTTGCTGCACATGGAATCCCAAATGTAATTTACATTGGGAAGTTCTTTTTAAAATGTGTTTTGTATTAAAATTTTCAGTAAAACATGTAGATTTATTCTACATGTTTCTCCTTCTTAGGCACATATTTAGTACATTCATTACAAAAGTCTTACTACATATAAAAACAACTCATTCAACATCATAATTTTGTTCCAATTCAATCATTGTTATGATATTGAACATGTAATAACAGAATAAAACTGTAGTACACCCGAGGCTGCTATAGAGATATATGTGTTTGTGAGATAGTGTAGTTTGTGTTCAATAAACAATTTGTGTAACCTTATAAATTATACATAAATACCGCTTCCATACCTCACAACCCTGTCAAAAGGTTTAGCAAGTGCATATTTGTAAATAAATATTATTAAACAATTTGGGAACTACTACACCATGCATTCTTCAAACTACTTACATTTCTTTCCATGATCAGCCAGTTCTTGTAAAACAATTTTTTCTACATCGGGTGTCACACAAAGATCTTCAAAGCTCTTATCGGGGATGCCTTTCTTTTGTGCGAGGTCTTTCAGTTGCTGTTGGTTAGGTACTACGAGTGCCACACAATACTGTTTGCTTGAATCGCCATAAATGCAAATGTTGTCCACGATTGGGCAAGTTTTAAGTTCAGTCTCTACTTTTCCTAAAGATACGTATTCTCCAGCCTGCAGCTTCACAAGATCCTTCTTTCGGTCTGTATAATAAATTAGGCATTTAAGACAAATTCCCACAAACTATTATCTATTGCTTACCAATAATTTTAACAACGCCATCGGTATGGATCTCACAAATATCGCCAGTTTTAAACCATCGCTTGCCATCAGTCTCGATGAAATCTTCTTTGGTCTTATCTGATAGTTTGTAATATCCCGCGCTGATGTTGTCACCCCCAATAAGGATTTCTCCTCTAGGATATGGTTTGTCTGTTATTCTGTAGTGCCCTTCTTCCCAATTTACTAATCTAATATCACAAGCAGTTGCTGGTCCACCCACTCTGCCAACGGTCCTGTCATGTGCTACAAGAGAACAATTATTAAGTCACTTCTGTTAATATCCGCCATTTACTGCCAACTTGTCAAATTTTATTTTATTTAGTATTATATTTGGCTGCTAACAAAAATAAATATTGAATGAATTCATTAAATGCACATTGGGTATGCAACACAACCTAGTATTTTTGACATTTGGTGAGCAACATAACCTAGAATTATTTTCATTTGGTATGCAACATAACCTTCAATTTTTGACATTTTTGTTGTTGGCAATGAAATTTTCTGTTGGTAACATTACATTAAAAATAAAAATTAGGTTGGTAGTAAAGATATTAAAGTAAGAGAGGTTATGTTGTTTTGATAATATGTGCTTTTAGTTATTTTGTAGTTATCGAGGGTAAAATAAACAAACGTGGTTTGCTTAATCATCAGTAAACACAATAAGAAACCAATAATTTTAACTGGAATAATTCCTGAGTAGTGAATTTAAATTGCCTATACTTCTTGTTTAGAAATTTTTTCAAACAAGAAAAATTTGCACCAAGTACACATTTCTGTCGTATTTAAAACTAATGAAAAGTCAAAATTTATTGATAATTTCATCAATTTGCCTTATAATATCGTGTATGATCGAACAAAACATAACATCCGCATATTGAAATTAAACAAGCAATTAAATTGTTCACTTACAATCCATGATTGTGGCACAAGATGAAGTTTCAGTAAGACCGTATCCTTGAATAACATTCAGACACAAACAGGCATTGATTTGTTCATGTGTATCTGGAGATAATGGAGCACCACCGGATAAAATTAATCTAACACGACCTCCCAACAAGTCCTTTACCTTGCTAAATACAATTCTGCAACAAATGTTGTATGTAAAAACGTCAATCAGCTTAAAGTGGCATTGAGTTATGATTCAAAAGCTACAATTAATGCATTTAAAATTGGAACTATTACAGGAGAAAAAATTATTAGTATTAATATCATAATTTGGTCACATGCAGAAACTACCGCAAATGACTTATGTATCAATCAAACATGTTGAACTTTGAACCGCAACAATAAAATGCCACCATACATAATTGTAACAAATGCATCTTAAAACAAGGTCACCATAAATAAATTAAAACAAGACAGTCATTACTCACTTGTCTATGAGAGGGGTCGAGTAGCCGCGACGGCTCCACATTATTTTATAATCATAGGCAAATTTGAAAATGGCTTTCTGCAGTGGACTACCTTTACTAACTTTTTCCTGAATGCCCTTTGATATCCTATCTAAGATTAGCTGCAAAATAAGAGAAGCGTCACCATCAAACAGTCACAATGAGTCAGGTTACACTTACAGGAACAGAAGTCATACATGTGGGATGCAAAACTGAGGCATCGCCCTTTGTGCCCTTCTTAATTTTACTAGACGTGTCTATCATGGTTAGCGGAGTTGAATAGCCAATAGAGATACCCATGCATAGACAGACACTTTCTACAAGTAATTCAAACACGTGTGCAAGAGGTAGGTATCCAATTAGACAGTCATCATCATTAATCACTACTGCATCAGAGAAGGCTTTAAGGGTTGCAATCAGATTTGAATGTAGAAGAATTACGCCCTTGGGAACACCCGTTGAACCGCTGGTGTACATGATGATGGCTACGTCTTTAGCCGATGGCATAGTGCTTTCTGAAAAAATTAAAGTACATGAAGTGAGTGCATGTTAAAGCATGCCACAGTATAATTATGAATGTTGGTTGCACATAGTAGCACATGCATGTGAGTTAATCACACATACGTGAACGCACCAATGTCTGGCATTTACTCAGATGATGAAAAATGGAATATGATTGTTTCTGCAAGACTGGCTTACAAATTTAATGATAAAATAATTTTTCTAATTGACTATCAATCTTGAATTGTTTAAATTGTTCGGTACTGTTTTTTTTGCAAGTTTGTGTTTGGTTTTTTAAGCTAAATTTGAATATCTAATACAATTATATTATGCATAGGAGAAGTTTGAGTGAAACAATAACTTGTGAAAAATCACTTGACCATTAAGTCTTGTTTCATTGCTTTTTTCGAAAGTTAATTTTATACAGTTTACTTGAAAAAAATTATACAAATTTTTCTTTCCTATTGTACTAAAAAAACATTTGAAAAAAGAAATAATAATTAAAAGTATCCATGAAAGGTTTAAACGAATAGTAGAATTGATTTTTGTGATGTTATGGCCACTCATTTGTGCCTGTCATACATTATTAAATTGTTTCTTATGGAAATAAGAAAATAAATACTGAAAAAGTGGTAAATTTGCCTAAAAACCAGAGTGTAATTTAAAAATTCAAGATCCTACCAGGCTGGACAATAACACGAACTATTATTAAAACCATAGTAATCAAAATCAACTTTTCAAAAAATTTCCTGTATGTTTCATAAATACAAAAGTGAACAATGGTAATTGCATTTATTGCCCCATCATGTACAATCTGTTCATTGGAACGGCTAATTCTTTATTTGAATATAATATATATGAATTAAATGGTATAAAAAAAAGCAAAAGAATGCCATCGTTGTAAAGTTTAATCGAATTTTAATCGTTTTTAATAAAACACCCTGTATATTGATAATTAAAATGCCTATAAAAATGCAATAGTTTAATAAGTTGGGTATATGTCGTGAGAGGGTGTATGCCTTGATATTTCTATGGGGAGAAGAATTAGGTGAATACAAAAAAAGAAGAAAAAACAGCTGTATTAAAAGTAAAAATTTTTTTGACACAAACCATTCGTTTTTTTTATATTACCATTGGATATTGGAGGAAAATAGTCTATGTAATTGCTATTTAACCGAATCAATAACAAAAAAAAATTAGCTATTGTACACTGTTTCATAAACAAATTATATGTACCACATAATGTTTACTTAGGGACCCTTGTATGTCTGTCATAGACAAAACCAAGGTGCTAATTAAATTAACTTACCGATTGTGGATTTCGCACCCTTCTGAATAACGTCAGAGAACTTCAGAATATCTACACCAGGTTTGTATCCATTCTCGTCCAATTGTTTCAGTTGGTCTTCCATGTAAATCAGAGTTTTAACAGTGGGCGTCTTGGCGAGTATTCTCTTGAACTTGGGCATTAATTCGTAGCTGGTAATGACTGTAGTTACTTCAGTTTCATTGATGCCATGTGCAATAGCTTCATCTCCAAGGGTGGCATAAATGGTTACAACTGGAAAAATTACAGTTATATTTTGGCTTGTGCTGAAAGGTAAAGAGTCTATCCATACCAGGAATGTTTTGCTTAAATAAGCCATGAGCGGCTATCATCCATTCTTCACGGGTTTCAGCAAAAATGACGACATTTTCCTTGGGTTTGTTTCCCAGTTCACGGATACCCCTACCGAAATTAGTAGCCAATACATCCACTTCCGCGAAGGTTTTCCACATGTAGTCACCCATAACGTACTAGAAAAAATAAATGTAATAAATTGTACACACTGTTTGATTGTGTAAAGTAGATATTATATAGTTTAGTCTGTAATAACAAACACATTTTTAAATAAGGCATTTTGTTGAATTTCCCTTTAAAAGGAACATCCTGTATTATGATTATTACGTCCTCTTGAAGCTTTTGACATTTATTAACCAAATGTAACATTTTTTTGTATAAAACCATCACCATTTGGTATAGTAATGAATTTTTAATTTTCTAGTCTAATAATTGCATTAAAACAAATTATAGCAAAGTACATTACTTTAAAAATAACTGTATAGTGAAAATTTGGGTCAGCATTTACACTGTCCAGGTACCAGATTTATATTGTGCATTAAATTAATTTAAAGGAAAGTAGTTGATTTTTCCGTATAATCTTACTACAATAATTGGTTTTCAGGTTACCGACTAGAATATTAAAAATTCATTATCATACCTAAAAGTGAACACTTTTCACAAATAAAAGTCATATTCAGATATTATAGACCAAGAACTTTCATAAAGCTTACAAATATACCGGGTGTTACATTGTAGAAAAAAAAGTAAACGGCAAAATAATAAAAAATTATGTAAATTGACAAAACAATTTTGTTGAACTAAATTTTTTTAACATTCATTTACAGCATTGGCAATTTTGCTGTAACTGCAACCTAAATGACATTATACAACATGCCTCTAAAGGTCTAAAACATTAATTTTCCACAATAAAACTTACCTTTTTGAACACCCTTCCATTGGGTTGAAGTTCATCTTCTTCCGCTTTTATCTGTCTTGTCCCCAAACATTTCTTATTTGCGTACTTCTTGGAACAATATGTAAACATTTTGGACATTGTGTCTACTTCATTACGAACGATCTGAACATGGCAATCGCTAGGATTATCCAAAGACCTGTATGTGATACTCCTAGTATCACTGGACACAGGTATGGCCTGTAGACATCAACAAAAACAAGTTAAATATTGTATGCAACAGTTATATACAGTGTGATTGTAAATGATTGAGGACAGTTTGAATTTACCGCCACAAATTTTAGTGTATTTCACATGTTGGTTGTGGCTATATCAATATAGGGGCGGGGCTTTATATAAATACATATTTCATGGTCGCCGTATTTATGATTTCTGCAACAATTGTTATAAAATATTGTTAAATTAATTTGGAATATTTTCAGTTATTGTTAAAACGAAATTCTAAGTTTATTGTGAATTAATTGTTTTAATTAAAAAGATAAAACTATTGATTAAAATCGTTATTAACAATTAATATATACCTCTATTTCGGACGCCACTGATGAGAAATAAACAGCTGACAGGATTACTGTATTTGCTACCAACACGACAATAATTTCTTATGGCGGTAAATTGAAATTAGCCTCAATCATTTACAATCACACTGTAGATTTATTGTAAGAGCATTAGTGTTCAAATCAAAACATTCATTGGGGATTGTATTATGATCAGTAGTGCTGCTAATAAATTAAAATACAGACGAGCTTGCAAATTATTTGATTCTTTACCATACCATTTTTAACAGTTACAAGGAAATGCATACTTTTAAAAAACAAGAGACAAACTTATAAAAAAAAACATAGAATATAAAGCACCCATAATAAATTAAAAGGCAGATGAGTTTCCATTGGAGAAACTATTTTATTTTGTACAATACCAATAGTTTTTTCAACACATACAGAGGATTCAGGCATATCTCGCAACGCTTATATTTTGGTTGGTTTTGACAGTAAAGCTAATGAATCCCTTTCAATTAAATGCAAACTTGTACAACAGTAAAATATTAATGCAATCTTCCATTCCATTCAAGTTTTTGATATCTTTGCGGCTATTTTATTACCTAGCACATAATTAAATACCGTCGTCGCATGGGAAATGTTCAGGATAAAAATGATTAAATATTAAAGTTGATTATGAAAACAATTTTCCATAATTAGATTCTGTATGCCCGAATAACAACTGTACTATTGATTGTTAGTTGATTATCGAAAGCTGATAGCATTGTTTTCTACATTTCCTTCGTAAAATTATGCAAAGTTGTTTCCATACTATACTTGCCGACTTGAATTGCATTTATTATCTTGAATACTTTATCATGCAACAACAGTATTAAATTACGTGCTTACAAAGAAAATTTAAAAAAATCTATCAGAATGGCTACTGAGATACCCAATGGTATGTTTGATACGTAAAAAATTATATCAAATACCACATCTCTGTCTAAGAAAAAGAAATTGGTTAGTTTCCAGTTTCATATACTAATCTATAGAATAAATTCGGTTATTTTCAAATTTACTCTACATATTGTATTAGAGAATGATGCCTGAATCACCCTGTATAGGTACCAAAATGGGCAAAAAATCGGTGAATAATTTAATGTAGAAGTATCGTTTCATTTGATACTTCTGCTACTTAAAATCGAATAGTATAACCTTGATTTGTTTAAACTATGCACAATAACCAATCAAACGGACACTTTCACGGCTGTATAACTATCTGCAATAAAGTTAATCAAAGAAGCTTGCCTGTAACTATCATCAAAGCTCATCAAATAAAACTCTTAATGCCACTGTTATCTACTACCAACGCTTTGTACTTACCCAAGAAATGTAATCATTTTCAAACAAGACAAAGGCAAATACAAATGCATTAATAATTAAAATCGCAATTACGTGCTTGTTATTGGTGTTATTATCTAATTGCAAAGACATGCAGAGAGAAATACGGGGTGAAGAAAACTCAAATGCCCACACAGTCAAACGAACCAATCGAAAAGTAGAATTATTAGTAATTAAGTTAAGTTATTGTAAAACTTTTGGCTGCTCCACCTCTTCCAAATACATAATACTACCCTTGAAACCCCAATAACAGGATAGATACTCAATTTTGAAACCCAAAGGCATAGATCCACCGCCCTTGCAATAAGTACCATAATGGACTTAATCAATATACCTTGCCATTTTTAGATGGTGGTGAGGCCAATTTATCATTGTTAGTATTATTGGTTCCATCAATATCTATGCTTACATCTTTTGGCTGGCCATTCTCTGTTGCCACCAGTATTGCCTATAAATAAGGATTATAAGCAAAAAATAAGAAATTATTATTCACACGACTTATCAGCAAATAAGAAAAAACGAGTTCACAAAAATATTAATAATTACTGATCTATACACAAAGATTGATTCAGCACACTGCAAGATTTTGCAAACAAAATTCGGTAAAAAATCACAATGGCGAATTCACATTTACATCAATTTTATACAAACGACTCCTTCTCTACCCCAAGTGTTAATTTTCCCTTCTCTTAAAATTGTCAAAATGTTCTGAAACATCTGGTTTTCACACCGAAATATTTAACAAATAATATTTGAGGAAAAACCATATTGATTGAGGTTTTATACAAATCCCCCTGGAACAATTAATTTTGACTTATTATATTTATAAGAATGTAATGGAAACTCCTATTTAATTAACGGTTGAATAACTGTTGTGCTCTTTGATAATTGCTATCAGAAACGCTCAAATACGAGGGCAGCCTTTTAAGTTTTTACAAATGATCACTAGATGGCGCTATTGAGATGTGTCATTACTATTTTCGTAAAATTTGACATTTGTTGTTGTGAAAACGGTGGCGGATTAGAAATTTCCCGAGTAGTTTGTTTACAGTGAGCTTTTAAAAAAAGGCGATTTTGTGAAAAAATGGAAATTTCACGGAAGTCAATTCTTCTTCTTAATGTGCCTTCTCTGAATATTTGCTGAACATTCATTCTCGTCCACTGTCTTATGTTCTTTAGCCAGGACGTTCTGCCCCTTCCTCTTTAACCATCCATTTTTCCTTGAATATTTAACTCTGGCAATTGGTATTCCTTATTTCTTACTAGATGGCCTAAATACGTGAAGGTTTTTGTTGGATGATTTTTTACGATTTTAGTAAAGGCCTAACTCAACAACAATGCATAGAATCGCTTCACTTTTGGTAATGAAGCACCATCAGAAAAGACTGTTTACAATTGGTTTGTAGAATTTCGCCGTGGTCGTGCATCCGTCAGTGATGAATTTCGTGAAGGTCGATCAAAATCGGTTGTTATTCCAAAAAAACATCGATGCTGTACGTAACATGATTGGAGAAGATCGGCATGCGACTTACAGTGAGATAGAGGCTTCCATAAGCGTATCGAACATTTAGCTGTGAAAAAGATCTGTTCCCGATGGATTCCGCATAATTTCACCGAAGCTCAAAAAAAGGCTCGTGTTAATCGGTGTAAGGAAATGCCCAAAAAATTCTACCGAGGAACGCCAAAATCCGTATACAACATCGTAGCATGTGACGAAACTTGGATATATTCGTATAAACAATGCACTGTTTGGGTGGTCCAAGATGAACCGAATCCCACAAAAGTTGTTCGTTCACGAAGCACTTTCAAGAAAATGATCGCTTGTTTCTTCGGTTGTACTGGACATTTCGCAACCATTCCTTTAGACTCTTTAGAGGATCGAAGAACAGTTGACGCTGAATGGTATACAATAATTTGTTTGCCAGAAGTCAACGACGAAATCAGGAAAAACAACCGAAAATTTCGCATCATTCTTCATCATGACAATGCCAACTCCCACATAGCACGTCAAACAATTGATTATTTGAAGGAAAAACAACAGTGTTCCAGAATGTCAAAAAAAAATGCGTGGACAGCGACTTTCATCACCTCAAGAAGCTGTTGAAGCCTTCAAAAGTATGTAAATCTTACAGGCGAATATGTATTTTGAAACGCAATAAAACACTTTGTTCCAAAAAAAAATTCTTTCCTAGTTTTTGCGAAAACTTAAAAGGTTGCCCTCGTACTAAAACTAAAGTGTAAATTTCCAACAACCACTAAAAAATTAAGTTTTGGTTGTAATTTCATTCAGGTTCTATCAACACAGAATTAAAATCAATACCAAACTACGTCTAAAATCTCCTTTACTCTGAAATAAGACGTAAAAACACATTTCCAGGAGCGTCAATAGTATTTCATTCATTATTCATTCTGTAAAAAGTCTCCACCCACTTTTATTCTTATTGCTGGTATCCAATAAAATACTATATCATTTACAATTTTGCCACATTAGAAATAATGGTCATTTTCGCTGGCGTTTTCCTCCCGTTACTAACTTGAGCAAAGTTTCATATGGCATAGCCAAGTTGTGGGTGTTATTAATTCAATCCAATGTGTCATTTATGCTTAGTGGAACATTCAAAGATCTGCTAATAGCTATCTACATTATGTTTGGTCATTTAAACGGCAAAAGTACAGTAGTGAAATTTCATTTTACGCATTTTCAACTTAATAAATGTGATACATCTTCGGAAATATTCGAAAAGTAATTGTTCAAAACATTTATATCAATGCAACAACGAAGGTGGTGCATCAACGACACTTACGCTAAAACCTACAGAGCGCATATGGTGTTAAATAGGTTTTCCCCATTGCGGTAAAAACGAGTATACGGAGATGTTCAATATAAACTTTTTTACTATTTTGAGATGCAGAAACCGCCTATAACGTCTAGCTCATCATTTTGGAAACACTTGTATGTAGCAATTTGTATTTAAAATAGTCTTTTTCGACAATGAGTTAGTTGGATCGCTCATTTTACGTTAAAATCTTGTGGTAAAAATCAACGTTCCTGGAAAATAATGTGAATGTACATCTTCTCTTTCCAAACCTTAAATATCATTCCCAGATATTTTTTCCAAGCTCCATACAAAACAGGTAACACATTACCGAAATATGGAGTTATTGCAAGAACAATCAATTATCCGAGCAGAAATATTCAATGTTTATACAATCGCAATAGATGACTGTTCTCCGTGGTATGTACTCTCACAATTGTAGATAACACTTTGATTAATATTACTAATAGTTACAATCTTTTCAATATAAAAAAAATGACTCAATGTTTCTTTCTCAGTGCTGTTTTAATTAAATAGAATTCAGCTTGAGAGCTTTAATCCGGAACATCTCTAAAAAATCGAGGATCTTCCATGACATGAAAAAATCTTCGTTTCTGATCCCTGTCGTGAGAGATCTCTAAAAATTAAATAACAAAATTGATATAAATAAACCCTGCACCAAAATCTAGTCGCTAAAATGTAACCTGTTAACCAACCTCCCTTCCCTTGCTCGCAAACTACCTTATTATACTTAAAATTACGGTTTGTTGTGTGCAGAAATCAAAGGTCAGAATAAAACATTACTATACTAAAATCAATGCTTTTTGATTAAGGAAAACGGTTAGTGTTTGGCAACTGAGTTAATTAAACTGAAACCACTCCAACTCTATTGTTAAGTTTTAGTTGTATCCCAGAATGTAAAGAAATTAAGGTTTCCAGTGGAAAAGCAAGAAGCCATAGTACAGCGAAATGTTGTGGAATAAACAGACTCTAAGTTAGCAGGAAAATAGACAAATAATGCAAGGTAATGGAGTTAGAGCGTGCGTGCAAAATTTTTACCATTTACATTGCAAGTATTTAATTAAATAGTCCCAAATCCGCTTACACTAAATTGCAATCATTAAGCAAAAAATACTCTTCAAAGATTGTTTTTAATTTAATAGGAAAACTTGCGAAAAGGTTGTTTGTTACATTCAGCCATTTTTCAATTTATGCAAATACAGGGTGTTAAAGAATTGCAGGGACAAACTTCTAGGGCTTTTACTACCTACTATTTGTTTCCATAACGACGGAAATTAATGCAGGATAAATAAAGCCACCTTTCCCACTTTTCAAAAATTATTTTGTGAAATATCAAGACAGACTCTCTGTGCATCCTAACAGCTTAGCCACTCAGCTTTTAGACAATCATAATGAAATTAGAAGGCTAAAACGTTTCAAACCTTCGGACCTATCAAACAGGTTCGATTAATTAATGTATGTATATACTTTGATCATCAAAAATATGAATATTGTAACATATTGTAAGTGGATTGCTCTCGGCATGTCGTAGTTAGTTTAGTACATTATTATCACAACATTTACCTATTGTTCGTCTGGAACTGATCGTAAATATGCAATAAAATTATAAAAAAAATATTATCCTGTATTAATTTACGTCGTTATGGAAACAAATAGTAGGTAGTAAATTGAGTTGCCTATATTTAGGCGCTTCTTAAAGGTTTGTTTTCATGTATACTTCAAGCCCTAAAAGTTTGTCCCTGCAATTCATTAGCATCCTATATAATAAGTTCAGTATTTACATGGTAAAAAAATACAAGATAACACGCAAATTTTCAATGTCGATTGAAGGACATATTTAACAAATAAATATTTTAAAATGACAATAAAGCACACATTGCATCATACATAGAAATAGAGCAGAATACTAAACAATATGAACGAGTTAAACATAATTTGGACAATTGATGACATGTTTTTAACAAATTTATGAGTTAACGTGGCCCACATGGGTCGCCGAAAATGAAAAGAATCAAAACGAGAAAAAACGAGGAAATTTTACAAAAAAATATGATACATCTATTTCTGGTCAAAATCGTGGGAAAATTCTTATGTAAGTTATGAAAGGGGATGAAACGTTTCCAGAAACGAAACGAATAAAATTTGCTCTTATTGGTTCTGTTCCAAAAGTTATAAAAATGCGAAAGGTATTTTATTTCATGAACAACATGAGAAAACTCAATTTAAATCACAAAGGGCAAACATTTTTTGATTTTTCAAAATGCCCAAAATCATATTTTTCATTTAAATTCGGAAGGTCTGTTCAAGTAACGAAATAACAGCAAATGAGGTCATTACGTAGAATTACATTTTAATATTTTTTAAATAATATTTATACATTTTTTACAAATGCTAATTAATAACAAACCATTCACTTTACTATCATCTCAAATTGTTTATTGAGCGACATTTGTAATTGCACAACAGCAAAATACGTTTTACGAAAACAATCGATCTGCTTGTATTACAAGTGTAATTATTATCCTATTTATGTTTTCACATCTGATATAATTTTAGATTGCTAACATTACGTTATAAAGCACCAAGAGAGAACACCAAACTTTTTATGAATCCGAAGTTAAAATATCATAATGACATTTTCGGATATATCATGAACCCTCTCCTTGATGTCAACTTTAACAGATTCAAAATTTAAATTAGTTTTTTTATATTGGCGCAGCACCAATTTGTAATTTAAATTAAGGCAAACAGTACAAGTTTCAAATACGCCACGGTCAAAGTACATCTAAAAGCAAATATTTTGAACATAAAACAGCCCACAAACAGAAAACAAACGTTTCGCAAATTTTATCACTCGGTGCTTTTACGTCAATTCACCCCCACGGTAGGAAAACGTATTTGGGACTAATCATGTAATTGGTAAAAAAGCAAGGAATATATTTACAGCAAGCAAAACAGTGGACAAAAATACAGCATCGTGCACGTTTCGCGAATTAACCAAGCAATTTTAAAATACTTATAATTAACAACTGACCTTGACTCTTCGAGATAGCGATCGTACTCTCCAAGGCCTTTGGAGGAGGACGTAAACCGGGAACGTGAGGATGTCGCACACGAAGGCGAGGGCTCGGAAGGCACCAATCGCCAACGAAATGCCAAATCCATCCATGTCCCTGTAAACAACAACAAGAGTTAAATAACCTCAGTTTCGATTTTACACACCTACAACTTATGCAAATTTCACGTGCAAGTAACTATAGCTACGGGCGTGGGCGGAAGTGGGTGCTTTGAGGGATTACATTCAGTAAGTGATGTCGGTATTAAAAAAAAGCTAGTATTACCAGAACTTATTTGATACTATTTTATTACAAACTAAATGCTAAATATAGGGCGGCTCAAGCTGCATACCAAAGCCAATATTTTGTATATTTCAAAAAACACTTTATTAGATATTGTACGTTGTCCGATCCAACCCGACCTGTGGGAGATATCATAGATTACTAAAAATCGTGAAGTACCCTTCTCTACGAAATCTGTTGCATAGAAATACAAATGCGGAAATCGAATGGACACTATTGGGATTTGTAGAATTCCTTCGGACGAGTGGGCCAGTATAGTTCGGAGAGCACATTAAGCTGCCGGTCCCGGTTGTCATACAAACATTGC
>JABXWE010010495.1:0-24667 GCA_014611495.1 Limonius californicus | reverse complement strand
CACCTACTGGCATGAGGTGGACCTGGCGTAATCCAGGAGTGACCCCCGAGTCAGCTCCATGTCAGATGATGATGCTGATGATGATGAATCTTCACTGTCCGTATGTTAAACTATATTTTTGCCATAGTAATATGTAAAGCTTCCGACGATATACTGTTGCAGATGGCTTTCAAAGCCCAATAAAAATTTGTCTGGTTGTAAGTCACATTTTAATTAAACTGGAATTGATACATATTTTTTTACACATATTTATTTACATTCAATCGTATATGGAACAACTTACAACGCGAAAACTAATTTACACAGTATTCTTACGAGGCAGAATTAGATTTAGCGTAGTCAGTGTGCGCTGGTGAATGGCATCCCACAACTTGTCTAGCCTGGTTCGAGCAAAGCTTGTATACTACCCCAGAGGAGGAAGTACGTCTAGCTGCTATAAGAAATGTAAAAGGTAGCTAGTTGGCTTAAAAAATACTAAGTATTTGGGGAACAGTAGTGAAATATAAAGTATTTAATACAGAATATTCAAACGTCATTGAGAAAAATACGAAGCATTGATTCGCTTTCTTTAGAATACAAAATAAAAATTATGAGTTGCGTATCGTGAATTGGGATTGAATTCTTTTTGGTCTTCTTCTAAATAATATTAATTATTAATTCTGCGTTTCCTCAATTTACGCTACTAAGCTAAATAACTTCGCTCCTCAAGAAATGGCTCCCGCAAGCAATCTAACATAATTATGAACTAATGAAAATTTACATTCAGTGAATTGAGAAATTAATTTCATAACAGTGGAAATTTTAGGTGTCGGTGGAAAAAGTATGAAGCGCTGATTTGCTTCCTGTATAATGCATGACAAAGAATTATAGTCTGTGCGAAAAATAAATGTCACGAACTCTTTATGAATTCTTTGAGTTATGTTTAATACTCATTTAATAGTTCCTCAGTTCACCTTGCTATTATGACACTAATTATTAAAATAAAACATGATTGTTTAAACGAGGACGTCCAAACCGGTGACATCTTTAACTAAACGTTAATTAATTTTTGTAAGGCTAAGTGATATCGTGGACTACGCCCAAAAACTATGTTTGTGGAGATGTGAAACGTGACCTCAACAAGAGAATAATTGTTGTTGAACTAAATCGTCGTATATACGAATTATGGTTTGTAGAAGTGAAAATGCTTTTTATGGGACAAAATATTCATGAATTGTAATGGGACCCACGTTTCCTAAAGACGATGATTTCATTAAGCGATTCTGATTACAAAAACACTGAAGTGTCTGCAGTTAAATTTGTTCTGTTTTGACAAACGCGACTGCAAGATCGTTTTAAATTCAATGGAAATAAATCTCCATGCTTAAATTCGTTATTCTTAATTACCTACCAACTCTCGTTGTCTTATTGAGAAATAAGTTACCTGTAGGGAAATTTAAGTTATCTACTTTGTGAACACAGAGGCCTAACATCAAATTTTTGTTCTTTGTTTGTAGGATTATTTGCGTTTTTTGTCTACGACTTAGAATGCTTCTTCAAAGCAATTTTTTCTATAATTCTATACAGGGCGTCTCTAAATTATAGATACAAACTTTAAATGCGTATTCTACAGCTGATAATAATAAAAAAAGTTGCTATATAAACATGTGTCCGGAAATGCTTCGTGACGCCGATACAGCGACCAAAAGAAGGAGAATAAAATCTATTTTTTGCCGATAGCTCAGTCAGTTTTTACACTAATAGTTTGATTTTATGTGTTAATCGGTTTGTCATTTCAACACTAAAAACTTTTTTATTTTTCATAAATCTTCATTCCTGTAGATCCTTAAGGATTATTTGGCGTCCGCGGGGGCAGTTCGATGGCAATGTTAACATAGTAATAAGCACTACTTTCACTTCACTAAACAATCTTGTTATATCCACCTTCCTGTCATAGTTGAGTTAATAAACTTCTTGGCTGCACATCAATTCAGCAAACGCTTTCCAACCACTTTTATTTTGCGCCCTTATCTTCATTTCACTCCATATTTAATTACATGCTTTACACTCGTTGGATATATTTCTTTCTCATGTTAAGGCTAATCTGTCGGCTTTTCTTTTCGCTCTAATACTATATTCCAAAGCTTTTCTGGTTATATCTGTTGTAACTGCGGTCCGACGAAAAAGCTCGTTTGGCCCGGAACACTGTAACCGGTTTCCGTAAAGTATGTCATATCCATCTCAGTCGACGTCTCTTTATTATGACTTCTATCGTTTCAAAACTTGCAATTTCCCATAATTCAGTATTTGTTTCTTGGTTTGGCCAGAATATGTTTATGATTCTTCTTAAAGATTTGTTAGTAAATGTTTGTATTTTCTTTGTTTGATTTTTGTTTAATGCCCACGTTTCGGATCCATACATCCATCCATTAGTTTTCTTCGGTATGTCTTTTAAGCTCCACGTTTTCCATAGTATATTAAAAACATTTTGCGCCTTGCATTTTTATGTCTCTTTCCAGTCCTCCTTGTTCATCCAATGTAACTACTACCCAGATACATAAACTCTTCTGTGTTCTGCACTTTATACCCATCCAGCCTTACTTTTCTCTTATCTTCAGAATTTATACTCATTTTTTTGTCTTTTTGCTTTTAATTTCCAATCCAACTGCATTTTCAGTTGCACTTATAAACACAACTTTTCTTAGAGGTGACTTCTTGTTTCGGTAATTAGACAAACCTCGTCTACATACTCCTAGGTTTTCTAGAACCTGCCTGAACCTCCATACTAAACCTTTCTTGTTATCAGTGGTTTTCCTCATTACCCAATCTATTATTATTAAGAACAGTAACGGTCATATAATACAGCCCTGTCTAACTCCACTTGCGATGACGAATTTATCTGATCTCATACACTATAATTGTCATACATAATAATTTTATTATTCTTATCTATTTGGCGGGCACTCCATACTTTTTCAATATTTCCTACATTTGCGATCTGTCTACTTTGTCAAAGGCTTTCTTAAAGTTTAGGAAACCCATCTGCATTTCTTTATGCCACTCATTTCCATCTTCGAGTATTATTCGCAAGGTGCCTATTTGATCTATGCACGATTTTGTAGGTCTAAAACCGGCTTGACTAATTCGAAGTAAGTCTTCTATCCTGGTCTCTATTGTGTCTAGTATGATTTTTGTCAAAACTTTGCTTGTTGTATTTAGAATGGTAATCGCAAGCCAGTTATCACATACTTCCTTATAGCCTTTTTTGTAATTTTTATAATCAATCCCGCTGTCTATTCTTCAGGTATTTTCCCATGAACCCATACTATATTAAGTAAATAGTGTAAGACCTTAACGTTTTTATCCATACCGGTTTGAATTAACTCATCATTCAGCTACGCTTTCCCATTGTTCCTTCTGCCATATGTATCCTTATTACTTTATACCTTTGCCACAGATCTTCTACATCTAATGTTTCCATATTATTATTTTTTTAGAATTTTTCTTGAAGTTGTGCCTCGAAGATTTTTCGTGTTTCCTTATCTCCTAGGCGCCATGTGTTATATTTGATTGTTCCCCGATTTATATTTTTTGTTGCTTTTAGTTTGACTTTGAATTTAGCTCTCACCAACGCGTGATCCGAATCTATGTCGGCACTCACGTCCAATAAAACATTTCTATGTTTCTTACCAATAGTTATATGGTCAATTAGATTCTATGCTCTTCCTCCTGGTGCTGTCCGTGTTACTTTAAGATATGTCTTATGGGGAAAAATACTGCCCCCAATTAGTAAGTTATTTTCCACGCAGCAGTCCGTAAACAATTCTCCATTTTCGTTTACCTTTCCATTTTCGTTTATCTCTCCCGTCCCATGGCTTCCCATTATTTCCTCTCTGCCTGTATTCTCACTTCCTATTTTTACATTCAACTTTCTCATCAAGATTATTATATCTGCTTTGTATTTGTACTTCTTTTTCTCGTATGTGTGTTGCAACTGCTCGTAAAATTTTACTTTTTCTCCAAATTTTCCACATTTGTTGGGGCATATATGTTTATTATTGTCGTATTAAAGAATTTCGCCCTAACCTCGTCGTAATTATTCTATCCAAGACACCTTCCTATTCTGTTAATGCTTTTCTTGCCTCATAACTAATCACAGTTACTACCCCATACTCATGTTTAGCATCTTCTTCTATTTTACCGGAGTGTATAATCGCTTTGACTTGTTCCATTCCTATTTCGCCATTTCCTAGTCCTCTAGTCTCACTTAGTCCTAATATATCCACTGTCCTTCTCCATTTCTCTTGGTATTTAATTAGTCTTTTCCGCTACGCACATTGTTCTGACATTCTAGCACCTGAAGTATTTAACATTTTTGGTATTGACTCTTCTACCTACTTTGTTACTCTATAATGATTTATATTTAGTTCATTGTGGTCGTCATCAGTTTTTCGGTTAGCAAGTTTTTTATTTAACCGGTTTTTGGCAATTTTGACTCCTCTCTTCTGTTTGGCATCTTCCTTGCCTGTTCCATTATCCGCTTATAGTTTGTGTTCTGTGGAGAGCGCTGACTGACAGTTCTGTCGCCTTTCTTTTTATAATCATTTTCGTCGCCCTTTAACAATGTATAGCTATCTCCATTTACATTAATTTATTGTAGACAGTGATCGCTCGATGTCCACTTTCTCTTGCCTTCTTCAAATGTTCTAGTAGGTCTTTTCTTTGTTCCCGCACTTTTTTGAGCGATTTTATGTAATCCATACGTTTTCGTTTGAATCCTCAAGTTTTTTAGCCGCTTCCGTAAATGAATTTTTTTATTTCACGTTCTGAATTCTACTAGTATAGGTAATATTTTGTTCTCCCGGTAACTGCCCAATCTTAATATGTATTCCTTTCCAGTATTGATCTACACATATATCTCTCTTTAATATCACTCTTATTTCACCGTTTCGTTTCTAGAATCTTGTATTTCCTGGAAAATTAATTTCCTCTTACGTTCCTACCTTTCTAAGATAGCTGTCGTGTTGTTATGGTCGACAACTGTTTCTCTTAGTTTAAAATTCTCCTTTTTCAGTTTACCTTTCTATTGTGCTATTTTGTTTAGTTCTTCTTGGCAGATTTCATTTGTTTTCTATTCGTTCCATCCTATTATTCATCACCTCTAACTGTTTCTTAATATCTTCCAGTAGTTCCTCCATGTCTGAAAGTTTAATAATGATCCCGTTATTATTGATATAACCAAAATGTATTTTTCATGGGTTAATATTAATATCTAAAACACTATGGTTTTTGTTTAGCTGTTCACAATCCTAGTAATCTTTAATTATAGCTTATTTCTCGCATTACTGCACCTTTGCTAGTATGCAATTTCACTGTATTCTCGGCAACACTTTAACACACATCCACTACGAACGCCCGCTACAACTCAACTCGTAAACTAAACTTTTTTATTTGTCATAAATAATCCATATCTATTGACTGAAATACTCAACTTTTCGAACACGCGCTTGTATGAACGGATAAAATTATAAAAAGGTCTAATTATCCTGAAAACCGGTAGCCCAAATTATTTAGAACAAGAAAACCATTTTCGTGGATTTTTGTATGACGAATAAGATTTTCATAATGTTTGTACACAATAATTAATCGAAATATGAAGAAATACTTGAAGTATGACTTGACCGTCCCAGATAAACAGTTATCAGATAAGATTAAGTATAGTTATGCAGCCAGAATTAAGTACGATTTAAACCCGACTGTTTGATTTTCGTGGGCTATAGTTATAGCAGAAGACTACAACAACCATCAATATTTTAGAATTTATTAAAAATACAAGGAAACTATAGAAATGGAACCGACATGCTTTTATTGAAAAGGGAATATTGTATTTTTAAGTTTTTTAATGGTAGGTACTCTCTCACATGTAACCAACTTTGCCTAGCTGTTGTTGAATTTTTAATGTATCAAGAAAGATTCTAAATTTACAGTCGTTTGTATTCTACAGAACGATGAGCGTATTTCGAATGAAAGCATTCGAAATATTCGATGATATCTTGAGATTTCTCAAAATGCGAATAATTCCGAATGACGAAAAACTTACTCAAATACGTTCGTGGCGACGCGCGCATCTCGAATGAAATAATTCGAAATACTCGATTATACATGCATCACCGAAATCCTAATAATTCGTTCGAATGATAACAACTTCTCGGATTACTTTCGTTTCGTTGTTCGGCTGGTAATCGAAATATCGTTGGTGTCGATATATAATTTAAGTAGTATTCGAATGAATTTGTAGTTCAAGAAGATACTAAGAGATACACTACAAGGTAACATATTTGACTTACTTTGTGTAACTCAAAGATATTAATTGTAGAATTTTGTAGATTGATTATTATTTAATTAAATATGTTGTTCTCATAAACCAGATAAATAAATAAAATATATTCAGCAATTTATTTCACTGTTTAGAAATATCAATTAAACCAATTTTTTGGATCTTAATCATGACACTCATTTGTTATATGTGATACTTTTCATATTACCTTTCCGTTTAAAAATTATAATAAAATAATGAGAATAATTGTTATTATTTAATAACTTATCATATAACACGGGAAACCATGAATCAGCATTTACAATCAGATTAATCTTACAATGTAATGAAATTTAAATAAATACAGAACGAATAGAATCCATTCAAAAACCGAAAACACAATTCGTGGTAAGAGCGGCAATGCCAGGGAAGTCATCATTCGTAAAGCAGGATGCGAGACATTGATATGCGCGCGCATTTTGGATTCGAATAATTAATTAGAATGAATATCTGCATTATTAATATCATTGGAATATTAATCATTCATTGATTGAAACCATTCGATTATGCCCATCACTTATTTTACATATTAAACAGTTATACTAATTGCAGAAATGGTATTTATGAAATCGTTTATGTATGACGTTTTTAAAATCCAACTGAGCATAGTTTATGGTAAAAAACTATCATACTGTAATGTTGGTTGACTATTTCAGCGCAGGAATACTATTTAAAAAAGCTTCATGAAATATTGTATTAAACGATAATACGTGAAATGAATAATAAATAATTTTATTAAAAGTATTTACTTCTTCTAAGTCGGATGATATCAAATGATGCTGCGAAACGCTATACACTTTACTGGGTTAATCAATAAAATTATAGCAGGGACATGCATGAAGCACTTGTTTTTATCTGTGCATATCTTTCAGGGAGGATTTTGATTAAACAATATTATTCTATATGTCTACTACCTAGGATATAAAAATTTGGATTTACCTAAGACGCGAATTTCATTCGTATGCTCAATTATAAAGACGGCCAGGAATATTTTCTAACATACGTACATACACGTATAACGGAATTTATTTACAACACTACTAATGAGAAAAACTGCACTGAATACACATATTGATATTCTTCACACTAGCAGCATTAAATGTCACTTGAAGGTAGCATAGGATAATAATGTAATAAAAAAAAAAAGAAATGGGAGAACATTAAACGTTTGTTTGTAGTTATAGTTACTTTATGCAGCTTCACCTATATAGCTCAAAATCTGGTTGCGAATTGCGCACATACAAGATGGCTTAAATGGAAACGGAGCTCTTTCTAAAGTTGAGATCTGCGCTTGCAATTTAAACTACTCAAACATGAATAATGATACTGTAATATGAAGCATATATATTTCTATTTGGGGGCTAACGGTCGTCTATTATTGGTAATTAGAGCAAGCGGCAGTGTTTAATGTTATAAAAGAAAAACAAAAAACAATCGAATCTAATTGGAATTGGTTAACCATATTAGTTCAAGTCGAGTTTGTCTGTTTGATTGAATAATCTTTCCTGTCTTCTTAAGATCTTGTGTGTTCATTGTTTTTTTATTCGTGTGTTACATTTGTGTTCTTAATAATAAACAACAATGCAGAGAAACCATTTAAGAACAGAACAACGAAATTTAGCCGTTGCTATGCACCAAAGCGGAGATCGCCAGGTCGACATTCCTGATATGTTAGGAATGACGCAGAGTGTAATTTCACGAATTTCAGTATCGACTTCTGGTAATTAATGCAAGAATGCACGCATTTCCAACTGCTCGACATTTACAGCAAGTGCTCGGTTGGAATAGTCAAGACGTAGACTTCAAGAAGCGACACCATGGTATGATATACTGTGAGTCCTGATATTGTCTCAGAAATGATAGCCGGCGTCAAAGAGTATACCGTAGTGCCGGACATCGTACCTTACATTAGTATACCCAACCAGTCGTTGGCTTTTGTGGTGTTGATCTTATGGTATGGACTAGAATTTCTTTAGGGTGGCGTACTGACCTCCATATCTTTAATGGTACACTCACGGGTCAATGTTATGCCCAAGAGATCATTATGGACCATGTTCTGAACCGTCGCAACTGTTTTGGATGGGAATATTTTGTTATTCTTGACGAGAACGCAAGCTCGCATCGCGCTCGGGTTGTTTTAGAGATCTTCGAGATGAAGAAATAAACCATCTTGCTCTACCTCTGCTATCTCCAGACCTCAACCCCATCGAGCATGCATCGGACCTCCTGTTGAGACAGCTGGATTGTAGCATCAAATTGCACAAGAACAAATTGATAATTGCGTTGAGAGTATGCCAGCAAGGTGCAGAGCAGTTATTGCTGCCAGAGGAGGTGCCACGCGGTATTAGAATTTAAGTTAAGTGAAAGGAGCCTATATCAGTTTTCATTATAATATTGTTAAATTTCTTCTTTAAACGTACTTTTGTTGTAATTTTCATGCTCATTACTAAAAAGGCGTTACATTTTGTTATTTTGATCGTCTGTTATTATAAATGCAATTGGTGTTGTGTTTAAGTGTCTTACACCGCAATATCCCTATTCATTTTTGAGTAGTTTAGTTACAAGCCAAGACATATCACGAGATCCAAAAAAAGCTGATCGCAGCGGGCTGTGGAATGAAAAGTCACGTCTTTTCTAGACTAAAGGTATGTTTATAATGTCAGTTTCAGGTTAGGTTGTGTTAGCTGGAATTAAATAATAATGAAACGTCATTTTTAGGAGCAGAAATATTTTATTGAGCAACAGTAAAAGAAATGTATAAACCTAAACTAATGTAATGATCACAACAAATGTTGAAAATGTCTGCCTTCTTCCTCTAAACATTTCTGAACTCGTCTTTTCATACCTTCAAAAACATTTTGTAATAATTGAGGTGAGATGTTAATTTCTTGGCAGTTTTCTTCAATTCTAAGTTTCAGTTCGTTTAAATCATAACTGGAGTTTTAAAAATGGTGTTAGGGCCATAGCAAAAAGTCCAAAACAGTAATATCACATGATCGAAGGGGCCAGGGTGTTGCAGTATTCCTACGAATGATTCGGTCATCAAAATATTCGCGTAATAAATTAATTGTATCTGCAGCTGCATGAGCTGTTGCGCCATCCTGTTGCAGAAAACCATCCCGTAGCTCATCATCGTGAAGTTCATTTAAGAAAGGTTGCAATAATTCGTTCCTGCACGTTGCTGCAGTTAGCGTGCCTTCGAAAAATATTGGCCCAACTAACCTACGACGACGCATTCCAACCCAGACTCCTATTTTCTGTGAATGAAGGGGAGCTTTAATTGTAACGTGTGTATTCTCGCTACTCCAAATACGCATATTCTGGGAATTAACATACCCATTATGGTAAAACCAGTCTTCGTCGGTAAAAAAAGGTTAAATTTAACTGCTCATCATTGAGATTATCCAAAAACCAACGACAAAACTGAACTCTTTTTGGATAATCCTGTGCTAAAAGCTCCTGAACGGAAATAAATCGGAAAGGATGCAGATGCAAAGCTTGTCTCAATATTATGTGGAATGTACCGTAACTCAAATGATCAACTTGCTGGCATAAATGTCTAATTGGTGTTTTTGGAGCCTCGTCAATTCGTTGTCTTACAGTTTCAATTAAAGCAGGTACTATCTTCTTTGGCCTACCAGACCCTTCGTTCTTTCCAACACTTCCAGTTTCTCGAAAATTGCTGACTAAATTCTTAACCAAAGCATAAAATTTTCGGTATATAATAATTTCATTAGGATGCCTCTCTCGGAATTCCACAAAACAAGGAATCGAATAGGTTCATTCTCCGTCAACTTGAAAACCTTTCCGAAAGTAAGATTCAATAATGAATGCTCTTTGAAATGTATTAAAAATCATTTTAACAATCTGTCAGATTCGTATCAAAAAAAGATAACTTATTTATCTGACATCGTAAACATTCCTTTAGTCTAAAAAAGACGTGACTTTTCATTTCACATCCCGCTGGGGATCAGCTTTTTTTGGATCTCTTGATAGTAGTACTAGCCTGTAAGTTTAAGCACTGAATTATAACTACAGCCACCGCACCGAAAGAAAGTTCCTATCGCCGCCCGGGCGTACTAGGCCTGTGACGTGGATATTTCATCTCGCTTCGGCAAGTTTTGCCTCTCTTCCTACTTTACGCATTTCATGGTTTCAGTTGAGTTGGTCGGTTCAAAAATTACAACAATATGTCGGTTGTATGTAAACTATCTGCATCAAAAGAATAGAGTTTGATATCTTAAGAAGCAGTAATTGCATAAGATGGAGAAAACTATAACTAAGGCCCAAAATAACGTTGATTAAGGGTTATTCAGAAATTGTCAGTATATTTCCATTCAATGTTCGAACAACGGCAATATGTTCTGACAAGAAAAGATTGTTGATATACCTACTTCACCAAACAGCATATTTCCTACTGTGCAAATGTCTGGAATATTCAAAATAAAATTATGTGTAACAAAACATATAAAATTTTTTTCCGTTATGTTATATAATGTATGAGTATTACATTGATATACCTTTGAATTATTGAAATAAGAGGAAGTGCTTCTTATTTCTTACATAAAAAAGGCATACATGTTAAATTTCCTTGTATTTCCTTTTAATCAACTAAAATATCTTCCCAAAAAATTTCTGATTGTCTTACAAATCTTTGGTAGCCTTAAAACATCAACATTTTACAATCGACGTTGTATTGTGTTTTTGCCTTTTTCTAACCCTTGCAGTTCCGAGTACAAGGACAACCATCCTGTCTAATCTGAAACGTCAGCTATTCTACTTCTTGCCTTTTCTTGATTTCACTTCCGGCGCGTTATCCCCGCCATAATCCGCAGTTCACAATTTGATTTCCTTCTTCCAAACAGAAATCCAGAATACCTTGTTGTTTAATTTACATTACTTGTCAGTTTGGTAATATTTAATTAAAAGGAAACGCCGGCTCGGTGTTAACGATACTGCAAACTATTTAAAATCTACCCTAAGACGTTACATTTCCTTACTTATCTCGAACAAGGAAACGGCTTGGGGTAACACTACGTGAATTTCTACCAAATAAAACAAAATCTCCACTGAAATAAGATTACATCTGTCCTCATTAAGGACAAATGCGAGTCAAACCGCTAGAATCAACGAATGTAAACTTGCGCCGGGACAAGTTTAATTTAATGTCAAGAGCGGAAGCGCTCTGTCTCGAGCCACCATCCTAAAGAAAATTTTATTTCAATTACTAGATTCGTATCTAGTACGCCTTGGTAATTAAGAAAGTTCTGCGACGAAATGGGTTTCATCCAATTGAATCGGTCCCTAAGAGAAAATACAAGGTTTTATTTTTAAAAAATAATAGTATATGAGTTTTACTCATACTAATTCAAGTATAAATACCACAGCGATTATCATGAAGGAAATACACTAAACTTTTCCGGGTAGTATTATGAAACTAGAAGTATAGTAATATTTTCCAAAAAGTAGTTTTTGTTTGCTTATTCTGTAAGAAATTATGCGCCACATAAAAACCACTAACGTGATTTAAGACGTAGTAACAACAGATATATCTGTAAACTGTATTAAATACACACATCAACGCAGCATCTCTCGGACAACATCGTCACCAGCAGGAAATACAATAAGACCGGATTCTGGGAACATCGAGACTGGATCAATAACTTGTCAGACGTTAGTGCTTCCTGAAACATCCTCCAGAGCAGCTTTCCTACTTGAGATTTGTAAAGCTAGAGGGCTCTGCTGGATAAAAGTTTAGTTGCAGTTACAACGCCGAACTAAACTTAATCTTATTGTTATCTTGATAATGTTATATTCGTTTCAAAAACTATAAACTGGTTTATAATTATAAATTAAATAACGATTTGAATCGCGCCATGCAGAAAGGACTGAAGTAAGGAGAATCAAATGTGTGAGAAACTGAAAAAAGCTATTTAGCATGGTTAATAACGACCTAAGTTTGAATTTGCTGCACTATATGAATATCTACTTCAGATGGACTGAACTGATAAAAACACTTTCTTGTTCATTCGAAAAAAAAGGGTACGTCAGAAGCTGCTGCTTACATTATAAAGAGTAATTTTTTATTGAATGTCTTTTATTCACTATCACTGGCCGTTTTCTGGTCAACAATAGGCCCCTTAAGTATTTCTTCATACTGCTTTTTATAAGAATTTTCAACAAATGGTAAGCATTTTCGAATACCTTGTATTTTCTTTTTTCTATCGGTACCTTTCCTGCGGTATAAGCATATTCTGATGGTAAATTGGCAGGTGTATTTCCAGGCAAAGAGTAATTTATAATCAAAAGTCTTCCATTCACTATCACTGACCGTTTTCTGGTCAATAATAGACCATTTCAGGATTACTTCATCCTGCTTTTTATAGGAATCTTCAAGAAATACCTTGTATATTCTTTTTTTTTCGGTACCTTTCTTGAGGCATATGCATATTCTGATGGTAAATTGGCAGGTGTATTTCCAGGTAAAGAGTAATTTGTAATCAAAAGTCTTCCATTCACTATCACTGGCCGTTTTGTGGTCAACAATAGGCCACTTCGGTATTTTTTCATACTGATTTTTATAGGAATCTTCAACAAATGGTAAGCGCTTTCGAATACCTACCCTGTATTTTTTTTATTGGTACCCTTCCTGAGGGGTAAGCATATTTTGATGGTAAAATGACAGGTGTCTTTCCAGGTAAAGAGTAATTGTTTTATCAAAAGTCTTTTATTCACTATTACTGGCCGTTTTCTGGTCAACAATAGACCACTTCAGATTTTCTTCATACTGCTTTTTATGGGAATCTTCAACAAAAGGTTAGTACTTCCGAATACCTTGTATTTTCTGTTTTTATCAGTGCCTTTCCTGCGCGATAAGCATATTCTGATGGTAAATTGACAGGTAAATTTCCAGGTAAACAGTAATTTTTAATAAAAACTCTTCCATTCACTATCACTGGCCGTTTGCTGCTTTTTATAGGAATCATCTACAAGTGGTAAGCACTTTCGAATATCTTGTATTTTCTTTTATCGGTACCTTTCCTGATGGGTAAGCATATTCTGATGGTAGATTGACAGGTGTATTTCCAGGTAAAGAGTAATTTTCAATTAATAGTCTTTTATTCACTATCACTGGCCATTTTCTGGTCAACAATAGGCAACTTCGGGGTTTCTTCATAAAGCTTTTTATAGGGGAATCTTCAACAAATGGTAAGCACTTCTCGAATACCTTGAATTTTTTTTATCGGCACCTTTCCTGGTGGATAAGCATATTCTGACGGTAAATTGACAAGTGTATTTCCAGGTCGAGAAATTTTCAATCAAAAGTCTTTTATTCGCTATCACTGGCCGTTTTCTGGCCAACAATGGGCCACTTAAGGATGTCTTCATATTGCTTTTTATAGGGGAATATTCAACAAATGGTAAGCACTTCTCGAATACCTTGTATTTTTCTATGGGTACCTTTCCTGATAAGCATATTTTGATGGTAATTTGACAGGTATATTTCCAGGTAAAGGGTAATATTTTTAGGAAAAGTCTTTTATTCACTATTACTGGTCGTTTTCTAGTCAACGATAGGCCACTTCAGGATTTCTTCATTCTGCTTCTTATAGGAATCTTCGACAAATAGTAAGCAGTTTTGAATCACTTGTAGTTTTTTTCTTATCGGAACCTTTCCTGAAGGGTAAGCATATTCCGATGGTAAATTGACAGTTATATTTCGAGATTGTTTTAAATCAAATGTATGTGTTATTAACTCTCCTATACATTCTGATGCTGTCACATATCCTGGCTTTTTTGCGTTACGTTCAAAATAGTGGAAGTTACTTATATTGCAATTAACTTTTTGTTGGGGGCCCCCCTTCCTGTTGTTTCGCTGGCAGTTACTGTTTTCTTGTAATGTGCGCACCCCCAGGTTTTAAAATTTTTAATATCTTTGCTTCATACTTCCTATAGGGTAAACGTTTTTAAGTTTTTATTTGAAATGGTTGCTATTGTAGTTTGATTAACGCCGAATTTTCTATCATTCTGTTTCAAGTTGCTTTGTACCAGAGCAATCTTTCTATCGTAAGGAACGTACGAATGTCCTCTCCTAGGATAATAGTGCCTATATTTTATTTTTAAAATAGCGTACTATCAGTAACAATTAATGATATAAAGATTTTAAGATCTTCCGAATGATAACTTGAAATTCTCATTGAAGAACTTGTAATACTGGTGACTAACTTGTACAGAAGGATGCCTTTCCGTAAACAACTCATACATAGTTTTGGCATTCAATCTGGCACCAAGATATTTAAAAGATCTGCCAGAATAGCGATTTTTTAACTGGAAATGCTTGGATATATTTAGGCATTGCGACTTCTTTAAGAAACGCATTTGCCTTAGCTTTTAAGCTTCGCACAAACTTTAACTCTTACTTCATCACATATGATAGTTAAATAGTGTGATTCCTTTTCCCGGTACTGTAGCTCCTTGGGAATTAACATAACCTTATCCTTACACACGAAACGTTTTAATTACGTTGTGATTATATTTCTCGAGAACTCTTGTGCTTTTATGGCAAGGTTCACTGTCCATTTTTATGAAGCAGTAAAATATTGCAATATTACAACTAGCTAAACAAAACTACACATTCAAGAATACATTGGAACCTTTAGAAAATTACTTAGTAAATTAATTAGTTACCAACCTAACCGGATAAGCACTCTCAGTTCGTTGCAGAAAGGGAATATGTCAATGACTTCGTTTCTTTCAGCATATATCGAGTATATTAGAGGTAGCGTGCTTTGCCTACAATTGGCCTGACTTAAATTCTTTCATCAGAGATCGATCTTTGAAATAGAGGAGGATACTTCAAACTCAATTTCGTAAAAATGGTGACTTAAACCCTTTCTGCATGGAGCAATGCATTTACAATATATAAAAAAATAATTGAATCTTTGTTGATTAATCAAGATGTCTTATATTACTTGATACGGATATATACTTTATTGAATTAAAACCGTACTAACAACTTACCATCATTATTTCGTATTTCGTAAAATTTATCCCATTAACGTAAAAGTTTCTTTGTTTTGTGGTATCTACATTAAATTTCAATTATACGTACATGCAACCCAGTTGAGATAATGATGAAATGAAATAGAAAAACGATTTATATCGTTCTATATTGTCTTTAGTTATCTAAATAAACTCTCTTAACAGCGGTGCATTTAAACAGTGATGATCCACAGCCATTAAAACATCACGAAGTTTCGATTACTCAACATCTGGAAGATATTCTTTATTTTCTTCATTTAAGAAGTCGCTCTTCCTTAAGAAACGTTTCACGAATAGATGAAGGTCAACCTAAACCATAAATTCATGAAGTGTTATGTATGGTCCCAATTAATGTATGGCGTCGAAACATGGACACTTAAAGCAGCAATAACAAAAAGGCTGGAGGCTCTGGAGATGTGGATATACAGGAAAATGTTAAAGATACCATGGACAGCAAGAATACCGAACGAAGAAGTTATAGCCAAAATAGGACAACCACGAGAACTGCTAAGAAACATTAAACAAAGAAAAACTGCCTATCTTGGACATGTATTGAGAAACAATAAATACAAGTTGTTACAGGTCATTATGCAAGGAAGAATAGAAGGGACGAAAGGAGTGGGAAGAAAAAAGAAATCATGGCTGAGAAACATCCAAGATTGGACGAAGATGAATATTGAACAACTATTCCATGTTGCAAGAAATAGAGATGAATTTGGAATGGTGATAGCCAACCTCTAATTTAGAGAAGGCACTAAGAGAAGAGAACCTAAACCAAAATCGAACGGGCTAAGTTTTGCGATGGATACAACATTTGTATGCGAACGTGAATTCTCTTGGTGGCCATAAGCTATTTCTTTGCTGTACCTGGTCTTTTCACGAAAGCTTATTTCCAATTTATCGAAAAGGTAAATGTAGTATTCACTTATTGCTGCTGTGGAAGTAATTTTGGAAGATAATTTGTCACAGTACCATCTCGGGAAATCGATACCGGTACCTTTCTTTGATGGGCAACCTCGTTTTCCTATTATTTCGTTCCGGGTGTTTGGTAATGCAACCAAGCTTTACACGTGGTTATAAATCTTCAGAAAACTTAAGTTCTATTCTTCAAATAATACAAACATTCTTGGGAAATTTGCAATCGAATTCGTTTTTAATCAATTCCTAGCAACTATTTCAACATCTTACTAGATAGTGCCCATCTGCAGTTAAGGTATGAAATACATCTGCATTCCTACAGCCTTGGCAACTACAAAGAATTTTCATTAGCCATTCTTCAAAAGTGTATAATGGTGTTAGTTGGATTTTGAACATCTCCTGCGAGGGTCGTCTTTAGTAGTTCACACAGTCACACAGTCAATCAGAAACTAACGAATATTATCTCTTAAAATAACTTTCATGTCGGCATTAATTTTCCACAAGTCATTTTTAACAAAATATTTAATATGTTATCATTTTTTCCACTTCGAAAGATTCTTGCAATAGTATTATTCAAATAACTGTATACAACATTCACAGAATGACTTCCTATTTTAAGTCGTTTATATATTTCTTGCAATAATAATATCAGAACTACTAGTAATGCCTACACGTTAATCTGAGAACCTTCCACATGATTTGATGTGGTATAATAAGGATGAAATACGAGACCTGTTCAACTACAAAACCCATCTTTGATCAACTTAGCCTTGAAAACAAATGCAATAAATCAAATGACGTTTGTTAATGTTAGCAGTATTTGTAAGCAACACATTAATAAGTTTCTGGCATTTGAATTGATTCTAACTTTTAAAACTTCGATTTTGAATTGGCGTTTGTTGTTGAAATTCCGTCCAAGTTTGATCCGCGTGCAGTCCTACAATTTTTATACGCTGAGGGTGTGGAACCATTGCAGATTCATACACGAATACAAGCAGTGTATGGAAATGCAGGTATTGCGCACCCAACTGTGGAGAAATGGCGCCGAATATTTAAGAATGGAAAAGAGGAGACTATGGATGAACCGCGACCACGTGCACGGTGTACTGCGTTAACAGAAATCAACATGGCATGTTTGGAAGGTCTTGTTAGGGAAAATCGTCGAATTTCAATTAGAGGAATTTCAGAAATTGTTGGTGCGAGTGTAGGATCTGTCTATAGTATTGTTCGTAATCTGGGATACAGCGCAGTTTGTTCGCAATGGATTCCCCGTCTCTTGTCTAATGAACAAAAATGCTTGCGAATGGGCTTATCTCTGCAACACCTCACATACTATAGGCAAAATGGTGATGACTTTCTTCTGTCAATAGTTGCTGGTGACGAAACATGGTGCCATTACTACGAGCCATCCTGTAAGTTATCGTCGATGCAGTGAAAACATTCAAGTTCACCACCATCGAAGAAGTTTAAAGCATAATCTTCTGCAGGCAAGGTGATGATAACATTGTTTTTTCGGCCATAAAGGAGACTTGTTGAATGTTGATAGAGTTTAAGGAACCTGGAGTAAATGTCAATGCAAATCTGTACAATGAAATTTTGAATAAGCTTCTTCAAGCAATAAGACGGAATCGTCCAGGAAAACTTACGCGTCGGGTCATTTTGCTGCACGACAATGCTAGGCCTCATGTTGCTAATGTGGTAAAAGAAAACCTTCAACGAATGAAATTGAGGGTTTCATATTTCTGGATATCTGAAAAAGGCGTTAAAAGGTCGGCATTTTGAGTCTGATGCAAAAGTACAGATAGCTGTGGAAGACTTCTTCAATCATCAGCCACAAAAATTCTATGACCAGGGTCGGTTAGTGGGATATGTGGGATAGGTGCCTTAACTGTGACGGTAATTATTTGTAATTAAATTATTGAATAAATTTTTTATAAAGCAAAGATGGGTTTCATTTGAACACACCTCGTATTTTCGTAGTCTATCCAATTATGCTACTGGCAAATTAGCCACTGGTAATTTTACGTTAAAATGCTGAAGTAACTTGAATGACACGTATTACGATCAACTAATGAATAAAAGAGGCTTTAAAACTGTAGAAGTGTTACGGAGCAATGTAGCATTGCGATACTAACAAAGAAAAGGAATTAAAAAAATATAACTCTTCATTAAACGCTTCTATATTGTTCCTCTAGGGAAGCTCAGTGGAGCACGAAGTCGTTTTTTACATTTTTACTAATTTAGCGAGTCTCTTGTTAAAAGCAGTAGTTAGATTTGTATTCTCTACAGAGTGCTGGAAGTATTTTACACTTTGGAGCTTAAAAATGTGTATACATTTAAAACAAAGTAGAAAACTAAATACGTATATTTACTTTCACATTATCGACCTCTTTTGTTCTTGATTTTAGTAGATAGTTTTACCGGTTGTTTTCTGTTTCATTGAAATGATTTAAGGGTTGTTGTAATGTAGTTGCTAATTCCATATCTTTCCTACTTGTCTCAAGTTTTCGTAAAGACACACTCCAAAAATGCAACCCTTACATATTCACATAAAACGTACATTTGCATATATGGGGCCATTATCATTTTTGACGAGATTAAGAAACTACGATTCACCTTGTATCTTTCTTATATTACTACAACGAAAACGACGAATACATTAAACTAAAAAGTACCTCAGCTATAGTGAAAACATTCACCTGTTAATTTCAGGTATAGCGAATTTGAAGTATGTCAGACAATGACACTCTTGGTAGGCCGGTACTTGAATTCAAAACTATAAACAATTACACAGTAAATTAGCAGTGACACATATTAAGATCAATATTTATTTCGTTATAGCATTGTCTGCGTTAATTACATGACTTACATTCCCAAGTTGTTACTGTTACCATGTTCTCCTTCCTTAACTTCGTATAGTCGTATACAATTCATTCTTTGTTAAAGCACTCACTTGTAATCGAATAAACCGTTGTACAAGTGCTCTTGTATGCTGTTATTTGAGTCTGTACCTGCATAAAGCATTTTGACAGACTTTAAATATTCATATTTGGACTTATATGCCGGGATATTCGCAGAAGATAATAAGGATGCATATATTATTTTATGCAACCTTTGCCTTTGTTTAAGGGAAAAATGCTGATGAAATAAGTATTGGTAGTCATTGCTAATTAAATATCATGCCAATTAATTATTGGTACAAATGTAATATTTATTTAAAACAATAAACTACAAAGAAAACCTGAAACAAGCAATAAAAAGAAGTACCTTAAACTCAACCTCGCGTGCATTATACGAGGTGAATCTTAAATGGCGGATAATAGACATACCATCTGATTTTGGATCAAAAATAGAGCGATAAAGTCTTATGCCAATTTGCTGTTAACCTCATAGATAGGGAGTTATTGGCAGTCTTACGTTGGATTCCGGGTTCCTTATCGTGCGATATTTTTATGACGTGATGATTTCAATTGTAGTTTAATCAACAAAAGGAATCACCAATCTGTAATTGTAGTCATCATACCCTTGGTTTACCCAGAACTTCCATCCGAAGTTTAAAGCTTCTGCAATGCTTAAGTTTTCCAAAAATGTTGCAACAACGTGGAATACAAATTTCACATTTTAGAATAAACGCACTTTAACGTAGTTTTTTTATTTTAAGTAATTTGACTTGTAATGACATTTCTGTGACAATTTACTGATCAAAACGCCGTGTTTAATTCTCTTTGCATTCCTTATCTTAGTGTTACCTTCAGTTTAGTTTAATTTTAGTTTATTTGTGTATCTTGCCCATTATAATTATATATAATGTAAGGCTCAGACTGTCCCCTTGACTTCCACTTGATGACGCAGGTACAATAAACTATTATTCCTTTTAATGCTGGTTTTGTTATTACTGTCTTTATAGTATCTATTACTTACTGCAGATCTTTTTTTAATATTCAGGACAGCAACTAGCTCTGTTATGTCGAAGGCTTGGGTCAAATCAATCAAGCATAAAAATTGTGGTTTGTTAAATTAAATACCCTTCTCCACAATTTGGTACAGAATATACATTGCATCAACGGTAGATCGGTTCTAAGTGAACCCTTATTGTCTTTCAGTTACTCCAATTTTGTGCGTAATACGCTCTGCTATCACTGTTGCTAACAGCTTTGCCGTACTGCTTAATAGGCAAATTTTTGAAACTTTTTTAAATAGGAGAAATCTTTTAAAAAAAGGTTGTTATTTCTCAAATTAGTACATCTCTTCCATGTTTAATAATCTCATTTACGATTTAGTGCACCCCAGACTACCTTGGCTGAACCTGTTACATTAGGTGGCTTCGTCTTCATCGTCGACTTTGATTAAGGTATTATTTAATTAGGGTTAGCCCTTTTTGAGGGATCGGATCACTTAAGTGACGGCGGGGTGGACGTCATGCAAGATCTCTATGGAAAAAGTTGTTTGTAAGCTTCGTTATGAAACCACTGACGTTATCTTAACCCTTAATTTGAAAGGTGATACATTTTTCGATCCCCGAAATCTTGAATCCGCTCCTGCGTAAGGGCACTGGAGCCGGGACAGCGAAGCTCCAGGCATGACCCTCCCAGCGATTAGTGAAACCAATAATAATGTGATAGCTGACAATTGGCCTTTGAAGCAAATCCCAAACATCACGAAAATAATTTTTTTGATGCAACTGTGCGATCCGCACGAAAAGTTGCCAACCCTTGCTATATAGTATAGACGATAATAAGATAAAAACAAAAACGGAATACAAAGAAAAAACATTCAACAGTGAGAATGCAGGGGCAGAAGAAGATGGAGGGAAATTTTGAGACTCGGAAAGAAAACGCAATCTCCAAAAACCGAATGAAAGAGACAGGGTGTTATAATTTTAAACATAACAAATAATTTTCAAGTGATTATATATAATTCCAGTGTATGTGTGTATAGGTGACTATCAATTAGAAGGCCTAGGATAAAACTTTTTTAATGTGTTATTTGTACAATAAGCATATATGCTTTTTCTTCGATTGCTTTATCTCTTACGAGACGTAGCTGTCTCTCCTGTACCTGTGTGGCGCGTTTACCGTACCACAGACATAAAGAACCTACAGCTTAACGTGGACTCTGAACTACGGGAAATGTAAACACTTCTACTACAGAGAATATTTACTAATCAGAATACTTGCCATTGCCTTGCGAGCGAGAACGGCCGTTAAAAACCCGATGTTCCGGTACTGGGAATTGAACCCAGAACCTACAGCGCAGGAATCTAACGCGCTAGCCTCTAACCTACGGCTGCCTCTGTACACATACTAGATATAATATTTATTTTTTGATATAAAACTCATTAGAGTTTAGAAGCTAACAGATTGGTATAAAATTTTATAGTGTAAATGTATTCTAGTAAACTTTAGTATTCATCTAACACGGGAGCCGAAATATAACAAAATAAACAGTTATTTCATGTTATAACTTGTTTTGTAAATTGCAGGATTTCTTTTCCTGACATACAGGACCATATACTGTTATTTATTTTAAACCGTTACTTTCGGATAAACCGGAGGGCGCCAATACTTTCTCAAATAATGTAACATACAACAGTCACCTCGTATTTTTAGCAATAGACAATACCAAGTAGAAACTAAAATTTTCCCATTTTTTAATTTATGAGCTGCAATAATGTACAATATTTTATTGAAACTACTTACCAAGTACGATTCACACTACAAAGTACTAGATAAAACAAAATCTCCATTCACAGCAAGAAAATATATTCAAACGAAAAGCCAAATACGACGGCTTTCTTGAATTCTAATATTATTGAATTTCTTACACTGAGGCATTGTTTGTTTTCCAGGTTTTGTTTTCCCCAAATAAAAGGTAATCCATATTCCACACACCTACACGCTTCGTCTTTATCAATTCTCTCGAGTCTCGGGGAAGGAAAAATGTCAACCCCCCAACCTAAACGTCGTTCCTTTTTATAGAACTAATAAATTTAATTTAACTTACTGACATTTGTCGAAACACGTACTACAAGATAATGGTATTAAGCTTTCGACTTGGTACTTGTTTGTGTCTACGAATTCAGTTTGTTATGAAACGTAAAATAAGACTATTGATTAATCGTTAAATCTTCCCTTCCTTTGAACAAGCCATTCTAATACTTCAAATGGATTGTAATTAATAATAAAAATGAGGATTTTAAAACTTCCATTAATTAAACTTCTAGAAACGGCTTGATAAAGTCCAAAAACTTCGAACTCTGTCTCAAGATGGCATCAAACTTCTTTAAAAACCATAAATTTAAATAAAAAATTTTCGGTAGTTAAATTTAGTAATGCTTCCTTCATCTAGATTAATGACTTTTCTGATTTACATGGAACTATTTGCCCGTTTACAATTTTATATGCTAATTTTTTACATTAGTTCTCTAGAAACGTATAGGAGAGCGAGTAGCAATTGTAGTGGACAATGGTCAACATACTTGAGAAAATTGAAGTGAAAGTAAATACGGGGAGTTGATTAAAAACGTGTTCTGTCCTAGACTAGGTGGATTTGGGATTATCTGAATTGATACATTGATTTGGATAACAAAATAAACACCGGCCCGGTCACTTTGATTATCCACCATGGGGAAATCAGGTCCTAATTTTTCGCAATTGCGTGGAAGCACTATTTGAAATAAAGAATATTAAGTTGCACTACATTTACATACAGAATTCTTTTACGGTATGAAAAAATTAGGTAATTGTTCAGCTCGCAAAACCCTGAATAAAGAACTTGAAATTAGGAATATCTCAAACATTGTAGCTTTACTAAAACAACAGCGTATTTGAATGACAACCACAAGAAGCCATGAAAATAGTATCACTGGACATCCAATATACAACTACATGTCGTATGCTATCATAATTTACACTTAATATTTATATATATACAGTGTGTCTCCCTGTAGACTGCACCACCCCAGTATTTTGTTTATATATTATCGATTAAAAAAATTTCTTTTTTCTGATTATACCTCTCACTAAACTGTAATTTAAGGGTATGTTACTTTCCCTTCAAGGTGAAATGCTAGCCTACTACGATTTAAAATAAGCAGCAAAATTGAAGAAGTCGTATTAGGGATTTTTTTTAACAAAATTTTGTTAATAAAAGTTGGTCAGAATCGTCCAAATAAGCTAAATCCAAAATTTCATTACAAACAAAAAATATTGAAAAAATTGTTTTTTTCTAAAAAATTCATCTTGGACTTGAATTTTTTAGAAAAAAATTTTCAATATTTTTTGATTGTAATGAAATTTAGCATACTTGGACGATTCTGAACAACTTTTATTAACAAAATTTTGTTGTAAAAAAATCCCTAATACGACTTCTTTAATCCAAAATTTGAAAATTTTTTTTCTAAAAAATTTCAATATTTTTGTTTGTAATGAAATTTTGGATTTAGCTTATTTGAACGATTCTGAACAACTTTCATTAACAAAATTTTGTTGTAAAAAAATCCCTAATACGACTTCTTCAATTTTGCTGTTTATTTTAAATCGTAGTAGGCTAGCATTTCACCGTGAAGGGAAAGTAACGTACCCTAAAAATACTACTTTCTAGCCTATATTTAAATTTTATAACTTTTAAAATAGCGGCTAGGCGCCATCTTGAACTAATTATTTAATAGCAATGAGGGTCGAGTAACACTTCATTTGAAAGATACTTCAATTCTGCGTCTGATCCTTGAGTTTCATAAAAAATATTCACACAGAAAAAAATGACAGATGATTAAAAATAACAAGTTTATGGAAAAAAGAAGGCACCCGAAAAATTTTGCGATTTACGGTCCAAATATGTTGTTGGCCTCATCGAGTACAACAACTTTTCCTCATGATACTTTCCCATAGCGTGTACCGTTCGGCCACCAGGGGCGTCCAAAGTCGAAACAGGAATCGACATATAGCCCGTGTCCACGTCATCGCAGCGGGTCACTCGCGAGCTCAACCTGTTGGCAAAAGTAAGTGTACAAACACTGTGGAAGCAGATTTCCGCTTACCGGCAACCAGCGCCGAGTCGCGCTTATACGCTTCCAAAATATATGCATGTTTTTAAATTGACAAGTACACAGTTAAAATGGATAAGGAGTCACTTATTGCTGAGGTTTTTGAAAACCCCCCTATTTGGGACAAGAGGGAGAATTCGCATTGCAACCGGAATGTGATTGATAAATATTGGAGGGAAATAAGCATTCAAATGAAAGAAAATGGTAAGTATTTACAGTATTTATTTATAAAACTTATGGTTGACCAAAACGTAGGTAATTTTTTATTAAAGGTTGTAGGTGTACGATAAGGGATTTTGAGAAAAATA
>JABXWE010010493.1:0-43332 GCA_014611495.1 Limonius californicus | reverse complement strand
ATTTACCTGTATGTCAAACTGTGTGACAGTTCAGGTAGTTAAAAATTTTGGCCCAACAAAATGTGAAAATCAACAAGTATTTAGTTGCAACTGATTTGTAATTTATTAAGGTAAGTAAATTACAGGTTTTTCGTCAAGATTTCTTTCTTTCTGTTACAATTTTCATATTGTCAGATTCTAAAGCTTAATATAGACGGGACAATCCATAGGCTACTGCAATTGACTTTTTAAAAAATCACTTTGTAGATTGTTTTATAAGTTTAGAAAAGTGTCAGTTTTCCAGCAAGTGCAAATGTTTAATTAACGAGCGAGCGCAGCGAAGCGAGTCAATTAAATTTGCATGAGCATGGAAGTAACACTTTTCAAACGTGTTGAACATCCTATTTTTTCGTATCCTTAATGGAAAAGGATAAATAAAAATTTAAAATTTGACATAACATATTTTAAAATTTGTCATAAAATTTAATCAAGCAAGAATACTGTGTTGCTTCCTTGATTACATATACTAAAAGTGTTGCTAACATGGTAACAAAACATTATAACGACGAGTAAATAAACAATTTGTTTTTTCATTTTGCAAAATCCATAAGGTAGAAGATGTTCGTTATGATATTTTAAAGTCAGTTTCTGAAGCTACATCGAATCTATTACCATCTAAGTCAAAAGAAAAATACGAACAATGTTACAGGTTATTTTGTTGTGGAGAACAGATAAGAAACTGCATGGAAATGATGAAAATATTGTGTTGGCCTATTTTTATGAGAAGGTTAGTGTAACTTATCAATTATGAGTTTTTTAGTACTAATTCTTTTGTATTGTTGCAGTCTAAAAGTCTTAAATCTTCTACTTTGTGGTCAAGTTATTCAATGTTGAAGAGTACTTTGCAAATTTATGAAAATGTGGATATTTCAGTTTATTCAAAGTTGCTTGCTTACCTTAAGCGTCAAAATGATGGATACGTTGTTAAAAAATCTAAAATTTTGACAAGTGATCATGTCAGAATGTTTTTGACTACAGCTGATGATGAATCCTTTCTTTTTATAAAAGTTGCATTGATATTTGCTCTCCATGGTGCATGTCGAAGTGATGAATTACGGTTGTTGAAAGTTCAGGATATCGAAGATGCTGGTACTGTTTTGATTGTAACATTGCATTACACCAAAACAAAGAAGAAAATGATCTTTACAGTTATTTCACAAATTGAAAATGTAAATGAACTGGCGTTATATCGAAAATACTTGAGCTTAAGACCAGAACATATTGACCACCATAGGCTATTCATTTTTTACAGTAAAGGTAAATGTACTGCGCAGCCGATAGGAATAAACACTTTCTATAGTTTGCCAAGAAAAAATGCAGAATATCTTAAACTTCCGGATGCCAGCAGTTACACCGGACATTGCCTGAGAAGAACTTCTGCAACATTACTTGCCGATAGTGGAGCAGACATGCAAACCTTGAAACGGCATGGAGGATGGCGGTCGAGTAATGTTGTCGAAGGATACATTGAAGATAGTATTGCAAATAAAGTAAAAACTTCTTCAAGAATTTTCAACCAAATGAATGATTGTGAGGGATCTTCTTCCATCGGAGTTTCGTGTGTTCCGTCAGCAGTAGCAGCAGCATCAAGTGAAACGATGAGCAATTCCACAACAATTTCTGATATCCAGTCAGTTGCATCTTCTTCAGGCATAATATTTAATAATTTACATAACTGCACGTTTAATCTTTGAATTGATATGTTGAAAAAATAAATTCTAATTGTTATTATGTAAGAAATTGTATTTCCGTGTAGAGGAGACTTGCTTAATAAAAGTGTTGCTAAGAAGAAAAGTGTTGCTAACAAGAAAACTAACACATTTCTTTACGATTTTCGATTTTTCGCATCCTTAATGGAAAAGAGCATACTATATTGTGAGAAAATCGTAAAGAAATGTGTTAGTTTTCTTGTTAGCCACAAAATCGTAAAGAAATGTGTTAGTTTTCTTGTTAGCAACACTTTTCTTCTTAGCAACACTTTTTTTTTATTTACTCGTTATAATGTTTTGTTACCATGTTAGCAACACTTTTAGTATATGTAATCAAGGAAGCAACACAGTATCTTGCTTGATTAAATTTTATGACAAATTTTAAAATATGTTATGTCAAATTTTAGATTTTTATTTATCCTTTTCCATTAAGTATACGAAAAAATAGGATGTTTTACACGTTTGAAAAGTGTTTCTTCCATGCTCGTGCAAATTTAATTGACTCGCTTCGCTGCGCTCGCTCGTTAATTAAACATTTGCACTTGCTGGAAAACTGACACTTTTCTAAACTTGTAAAACAATCTACTATTACTAGACTTAAGTTTTCTAAATAGGTCGTTTGTAAATTGTAATAAAAACTTCCAAAAATATTTAAATAGTAAACAATTAATAATAATAATAATATAATAATAATTTCTATAGCAGCTCCAGGATAATCGCAAGTCACTAGTAATATATGAACAAACTCGGAAATATACAGGGTGTTTAAGAATTACAGCAACAAACTGCTGGAAGGGATTCCCCAGATTTTTAGTAAAAATATTACTTACCTGCATAACTTGCAGTGTACTGTACACGAAAATTAAACTTATAAGCTGCATTTTTTCACAGCATAAAATAAAAAGTTCTTGGTCTGTAAATTTACAGCTCCAAACAGGTAATCAAAATTAAATTATTTCTTATATAAATCTATATTCATTCCCGAATACAGTAAGATTGCCTAAAAAATGTGTACAACAAAATGTCGATAATAAGTAATCTGTTTTTAAACCGAAATATACCAACTAATTTTTCATCACGAACAGATTATAAATAAATACAAAGTTGAATGATGTACACTAGTATTTTTATGGAGTCAATAAATCTAACTAACAACATTTCCTAAAAATATCAATGCTAAACTAGTAACAAGATAATTATTATATTGTAGGCAAAAGATGTGATATGGAAGATCGGGAGGAATAGATTATTACAGATATAAATCTGCATGCATTTAAAATACAGCGACTTTAATAAAAAATGAGTAACAGTAAGATGTAGACCATAACCGAATCTATTTTCTATGACTTGATATAAATCTGCAGCCACAAAAAAATTCACAATAATTCAATATAATCTGTTTTCAATATGAAAAATAACAATAAATTTCTAATTATAAATAGATTAAAACGAAACGAAAAAGTTGAATAAACTATACCACAGTTTTTTAATCGAGTAAATAAAACAAACAACAAATCGTGGTAATCTCCACTTTCAAATTATAGTAAATATTTTATAAAAATTAGAAATAAAAAACAACAACTATGGTATCAAGAGATCCAAAAAAAAGCTGATCCCCAGCGGGGGTGGAATGAAAAGTCACGTCTTTTCTAGACTAAAGGAATGTTTATAATGTCAATTTCAGGTTAGGTTGTGTTAGCTGGAATTAAATAATAATGAACGTCATTTTTAGGAGAAGAAATCTTTTATTGGGCGACAGTAAAAGTAATGAATAAACCTGAACTAATGTAATGATCACGACAAATAATGTTGAAAACGTCTGCCTTCTTCCTCCAAACATTTCTGAACTCGTCTTCTCATACCTTCAAAAACATTTTCTAATAATAATAATAATTGAGGTGAGTTGTTAATTTCTTGACAGTTTTCTTCAATTCTAAGTTTCAGGTCGTTTAAATTATTAACTGGAGTTTTAAAAATGGTGTTTTTCAAATAGGGCCATAGAAAAAAGTCCAAAACAGTAATATCACAAGAGCGAGGGGGCCAGGGTGTTGCAGTATTCCTACTTATGATTCGGTCATCAAAATATTCGCGTAAAAAATTAATTGTATCTGCAGCTGCATGAGCTGTTGCGCCATCCTGTTGGAGAAAACCATCCCGTAGCTCATCATCGTGAAGTTCATTTAAGAAAGGTTGCAATAATTCGTTCCTGTACCTTGCTGCAGTTAGCGTGCCTTCGAAAAATATTGGCCCAACTATCCTACGACGACTCATTCCAACCCAGACTCCTGTTTTCTGTGGATGAAGGGGAGCTTTAATTGCTCTTTGAAATGTATTAAAATTCATTTTAACAATGTGTCAGATTCGTATCAAAAAAAAGATAACTATAATTTATCTAACATCATAAACATTCTTTTAGTCTAGTAAAGACGTGACTTTTCATTCCACAGCCCGCTGAAGATCAGCTTTTTTTTGGATCTCTTGATATATTATGCAGTTATCGTATGCAAAGGCGATCATAGGAGCTTTTTCTTCATATGTCATGTCATTAAAATAAACCAAAGTACCTAATTCGTTTTTACATATCATTCCACATTTGCGTATAAGTTTATTTCCCGCATTGCCTCTGGCATAGCATAAAAGTACAAAGAGGAGAACTTAAAGAAGACAAAACGTATTAATTTTTTACGTAGCATCTTAAAAATAAATTAACAATTTAATTTTATTAGAATAAGAAATATCTGTTAGGCAAACCCTCGCTTTCATAAATTTGCCAACAATAAAGTTGTACTATCCACATAATTATTAATTTACAAACAAGCATGTCTGGTTAAGTAGATGTCTCAATCTTTTCTAATACTAAAAGTTTTTTATATTTACCATATATAGGGTGCAACTAAATGACTTGCTCAAACTTTAAGTACGCATTATTGTTAAATATTTCACTGTCATAATTTTATTAAACAAGAAAATATTTGTGTGGAGATGTAGGTTATACTCGTATATACTTAGTAATTACATGTGAATCCACTAAGTCATCACAAGCAATTTAATTTTTCAACTACACTTCTGCGGAATTTACTTCGACAATAAACGATCTGAGCTAACTGGAACTGTATTATTTTTCACCTAGCTAAATGATTAGTGGCAGATTCATGACAACTGTGTGAATTAACGGTGCTTAACATCAATTTGAAGTTTTCAAACTTTGTTTAAGTTAATAGAAAAATACAAAACTGACGGAGTTCAACTACGGCTAATAATGTTAGAACTAAGAGAACGTAATGAAAACTGGCTCTGAATCTTCTTGATGACAACTATATTAAAAGGCGATAAGATAAGGATGAGCTCACATACATGAGCTTGCAGAATAAATGCTTATGAGATTACATAACTCCTCCATCCCATGATAGAAAAATATCTGTAATTACTGCGATTAGAATTGCTTGAATAAGTAGGATAAATCCTAAGTAAAGCACATTTTTCTCAAGACTAAATTTGTACCAAAAGATTTGAATTAATATTTTTAACTTCTGAATTTTTGTTTGAGTTTAATAATTGTTGAAGTTTGTTAATGTGTTTATAAAGTGATTATTATTATTTTTTAAATATAAATACGAATTTTAAAGAAGTGAGGCAAGAAACAATTAACAATTTATATTTCGCTCGCTATTTAGGTAAATAATGTTAAATTCGCCCCCGTGGATTTTTCATCTATCAGAATATACTATCTAACCTTTACATTGTAAAAAATCAATAATATTTCCCTAAAACACGTTATTATACCTGCAATTTTTCCTCTATTGTTTTGAAAGTTAGAGGTACCACCTCATAGCATATTGTCTTTTATGAATAATTTGCAGAAATTAACTGCTTGCGATTGTTCCCTACTAACGGAACATTAGAACATTAAAGCAGATAAAACTCTCTGTAATTATACACAGTATCTCAGCTAAATTATTTTCCATTAAAAGTGGTTAACGCTAACGCAACCAAAATCACTTTTTCTTTAATTTAATTAAATTGATCAATGTTTCCGAACTGACAATTTACTTACATTTTAAGTAAAATGTTTTCAAACAACGACTGGTCAGATTGTTTACTTTTAGTGAATGCCAAGGAAATGAGGCTGCAGCCTACAATTTATCATCAGGTGCTATACAGAGGGAAGACCACCGTCTGAAAAAAAATTTTTATGCGGCTTGAAACTTCTTCAAGATTCCAAAAAATGTAGGCCCAGAACGATTACGAACATGGGCAATGAATTAGCAGTGTTAGAGGCAGTGAGAGAATCCCTATAACTCAAAGAGGTCTAACCATAAATTTGGGATTAGTACCTAAGACTTCAGTTAGAAGAATTCTGAAAGCTAATGTATTTCACGTTACTTTGGTGCATGACTACATGAAAAGGACCGCCAGAGAAGTTTGTAATTTTGTAATTTTTTCAGAATCAACGTGTTTTGGCTTCATCTTTTATCAATTGTTTATTGTTTAGTGATTAAACAAAATTCTCAAATAATGGTGCCGTGAATAGGCATAACTCCTACTACGCACAAGATAATCTGCAATGGATGCGTGTTACCCATTTCAAAAGAACTTTTCCTGTAAATGTTTGGTTCGAAATAATAGGTCGCCATATTATTGGACTACAATTCTTCATGTAAATTTAAGTGGACATTATTTGGAATTTCTACATTTTACCTAAATTGTTGGAAGATGTAGAACTCATATACGATAAAAACTATTAGACCAGCATAATGGCTGTTCTGCTTACTACATTTGGATTGTTAGAAATTTGTTGAATGATGCACTGGAGTCAAAAAGAGCTGTGAAGAAGTTGAGATACACTCCACTTGACTTTTTTCGGATCTACATATGTCACTTCGCCGAATGATCAGATCGCCGACTCGATATTTCGTTGTTCACGACGCCGATCGTGTTCATATCGCAGACTGCCTTGCAGTGATCACTACGCCGACTATGTTCACATCGCAGACTAGTATGCAGTGATCATTACGCCGACAGTGTTCACAACGCAGACCGTGATAATAAACGCGATGCTGATCATAATCAGAACGCCGACTATCAACCGTGATCAGAACGCCGACCCTGTTCGCAACGCAGACTGTATCGCCATAATCACTATGCCGACTATGATCACAACGCAGACTCACGTTAGTTAAACAATGCAGAGGTGCTACATAGAAGATATTATAACGGTGATCACATCGCCGACTGTGTTCATATCGCCGACCCATTTTACAAATTTCAACGGCCATGAATGTACGAGGCAAATCGCCTAGACTTTAACATACTTTCAATACTTGGGGTATTTTAACATTAGCATTCCATTTTCAAAATATTAGAATTGATAGCAGTAACAAAGTTTTCAGTTTCTTAAAAAATACTTAAAATTATTTTGTGGGGGCATATTTGATTTAATCCACAAAGAAACCAAAAACTTAGTAAACCACTTCGCCATAAAATTTTCACACTTTACAATGCCATATTTTCAGTATACCTAACTAGAAAATTTCATGTAAATTTTAGATTTCGAGTTTCTTATGGCAGTAAATGTGTGGGGCATCAACGAACTCAAAAAAGTGTTTTTAAAAGATATCTGTTGGTGGGTGGGTGTGTATGTATGAGCGGCTCCCTTCTGTGTAATGCGAAAAATTAATCGACAAAATAAGCTTTTAAGAACAATCCGAAAACATTTTATTGGTATTGGAGAATTTCTAAATACCGAATAAGTTGTTTACACTTATGATTTGCATATAACGAAACGAGACAACAGAAGTGCTATTAATTCGACCGCTCATTTTTTTGAAAATCATAAATCTTCTTTTTATTTTTTTTTTATTACGGAGTTTTTTTTGCTTATTTAGAATATATAAACTTAAAACAGGTTTGTGTATTTATTTTATTATTTTCATTTGAAATAATAAACACTTTGGAATTCTATAAACCTAAACTTACCAAAGTCGAATACCTACGGAATAAGTTATTGTCAATGTTGGGAAGTTCATCTTTTTAAAGAAATTTTAAAAAGTTCAGTTCATTGACTGGAAAAAGAACTTTTGAAAGTTCAAGTTTATAGTTCCTTTTTTTAAAAGTTCAAGTTCACAGGAAAAAAGATTTAAGTTTTTTTAAAAGTTCTTTTGATTTATTTTAAATTCGATCAAATGTTACATAGGTACTAAAACGAAATGCGAAAATAACGAATATCGTATTTATTGAATTCCATATTTACAAATTAATAACAGAAAGAAGGGTTACAAAAATACAATAACGCAAATAACAAATAATCATTAAAATAATCTTGGGTAGGTACTATTTAGTATTTTTCGTTTCCAAGTGTGGGAAGTAAATTATTCAAATTTACGGGTAACTTAAAGAATTTTGCTGGGTATTGTAGCCCATTAGGCGACTACTGATGACGTCATTTCTCTCTCCAAAAATTTTTTTTGAAACTTTATATGAGCACAAAATACCTATGCAAGTATTTAATAAATGAACTTTTAACTGAACTATTTAGCTCAAATGTTCGCGAAAATAATAACTTTTATAGCAAGGAAGTTCTTGTTCACGAAAAAGAGTAAGTTTTCGAAAAAGTTGTCAAAATGTGAATAAGCTCCCATGAACTTGAACTTTCTAAAAGTTCTTTCCCCAACACTGGTTATTGTTGAAAATATAAAAGGCAGACAGTTTCTAATAAAATAATAAACTGAAAACCAGAAACTTTCTTACTTTAAGTTGCTTTTTAGATTACAGTAAGATTATTTTTAATAGTTCAAGTTCGAAATCCAAAATTTTCGTACGAATTTCAGGTATTGACATTAAAGTTGTTGTGAAATATGCCTACTTTTGAATTTTGATTAATGCTTACCCTGAACATTTTATCAACTTTCCTACAACCGTTTCTCAGAATCAAAAACCCGAGAGATGTGTGCCCTATTTTTTAAAATAATGAAGTTACGACTTCTGAAAAAGGTGGAAAACGGTTTTTCTTCTATTGCGCAAATCGGAAAAAAGTTACCAAATTTCTAATTTCACAAAAAAATGTATCTCTAAAAAGTAGAGTGTCAATTCAGTTTCCCCCTATGTATTATAGGTAGGTACTAAGATATTCTGCAATTACACCCAAATAACTTTGTTATTTTAAGTAATACAAAAAAGGGCAAATAGGGCATTTTACAAAGAGAAACCTTATGTTTGGATTTTTCCAGTATTCTTGTAGTTTACGTTCTATAAGCCGCATTCTCTTTTTTACAAGAGTATTTCCAAAAATATTTCCTGTAACTTTATTGATGCCGTCGTAGGGGTGAAATTATTTGTACCAAACATTAAGCAGAAAACTATAATATAATAGTTAGATAAGCAAGAGTTTGTTCTTAGAAATTCCTATGCGGTTTAAAATGTTGACTGTTGCAGTTTGCAGAAATTTACAAAAATTCCGATATAAATGGCACTTCAGCTAGTTCCTAAACTAAGATTTAAAATGCGTGTTCGTTAATATAAAGTTTATTTAAAATAACTAACAAAATGCAATGAAGTAAGTAAATTCAAGTGCAAGTAAACATAACGAAAGTGACCGCTTCTGGTGAACTCCGGCTTGAACTTTCTAGGTAGCCGGGCGTCGCCACAGTACTAATAGATTCTGAAAATGATTCAACATTCTTTTGTAGGCTTGTTTGTAGTTTATAAGAATTATTCACTTAGTTGGAATTATTTATAGTGTACAAGAAGAAAAATAAATACAGCTGAGGATTATTTGTAAAGCCGTAACTGCTTTTTTATTACCTACTTATACGAGTATTTAAGAAGAGGAAGGCGGGAAGTATTTTCGAGTATACTGGAAAATAACCAGTGGGAAGCTCTTTTGCTGTCAGGGGGTGTGAATTTTCACAACTATGAAGTACAGTATCAGTAACTGTACGTAGTTGTAAAATGTTCTTTGAAAGTTAAACATCATGGAAGTTAAAAAGGTTCCCGGTTGCAGGCGTGGTTCAACATACTATACATGCGAGGCGGACAAAGGATTCTTTTACAGAGTCAATAAAATCAAAAATGGAAAAAAGTTTCTAGTGTGCGTGCAAAAAAATTGTTAGGCAAGAGCGTGTTGTGATGATGACGAGTTGATGTTTTTGAAAATTGGCGAAAATCATAATCATATTGCCGATGCAGAGAAAGATGAAACCCTACTTCTGAAGAAAACGTTGGTAGAAAACGCGCGAAGACATTAAATCGATTTTTGTGAGGCATAGTACAAGGTAAGCTATTCCTAATAGCAAAGTTTTTTTAAATAAAACGTATGCGGGCTTATACAGTGACTTTGAAAACTTTTTTATTCATTTGCTTTTTTTAAATCGTTTTTGGCATTCGTTTCAGCATGATTAATAACCATAAAATTGCGAAAAATATTTGTCATGTGACATCCATGACACCGCGAATATGTCATTTGAAATTTTAAAATGGCCTGGAATGCCCTTATTTATCAAAACAATTAAAAATGTCATTAGAAATGTTATTTGTAATTAGATTAAGATTCTCACAAAGTTTGGCGACACAATTTAAATTTTTTAGTTTGTTTATTTTTTTCAAAAATATTCAAAATTTATGTGTTTCAGTAAAATTTTCATTTACATTTAAGTTAACATCACATATTTCTAAGCAAAAAATAATAAAAGCTGCTTTATTTTTTAAATGTAATTAATTTATTGCAAAAAAAACAATTTTACGAAAAATAACAGGGCAATCCAGGACTATTTTTATTATTTCTAAATTCTACAATGGAATTGTTCTACGATCATCATCAACAGCCTTTCCGTCCCACTGCTGGGCATCGGCCTCTTCTCTGCCACGTGTTTCTCCTCAGCGCTAAGGCAGAAACACGGGGGACCTACAGTTTAACGTCGAATCCGAACGACAGAAATTCCAGAGAAGGTTTTTAGCATTAAGATCCCACGGTTGCAAGCCGAATTGGGAAATTGTGTGCAGACAGGATTTTTATAAATCTGCATAGTTCTGCTTGGGTTTCGAACCCAAGCCAGAATCGACGTTTTATTCAGAAAGCGAGCGCTCTACCAACTGAGCTACCACCACACCGTTCTACGATAATGGGCTTAAATATTAAAAAAACGATGATTAATTTAAATCAAATTTAGATCACATGAATAAAATTGGAAATTCCTATTAAAATTTACTTTAAAAGTCTTAAAAGCCAATAAATACGCATTTATTTAATAACTTTTGTTAGGTGATCAAGTAGGTATTCGCGGAATCATGGATGTCACATGACAAAAATTTTTGGCAATTTTGTGGTTATTAATCATGCTGAAACTAATGCCGAAAGTCATTTTTTTAAAAAACAAATGGATAAAAAAGTTTCCCATATGGTGCAGACTTTTTGGCGGTCACTGTATAAAAAATTCACCGACAAAATAAGCTTTCAAAAAAAGTTAGACTCCGGAAACCGAAATTAGACATGGTTTTTGGTATCATTTTTTCTTAAATTGAATTTTTGAAATTTGATCACAGGATAGAAAAGACCTTAAGGCAAATCCAAAACTTTTTCACCGAACTCTCTAGCTTTTTTATAGTGTGTGACACCTTTAGATTTTAAATATTGTTTTAGAGCATCTGTAGACGCTGCTAGCAAGATAGCTTTTCCATCTACTTGTGGTATTAAATTAGTAATAACACTCACGTAATAATTATGACGACATTTATTAACAAATGAAAACATACACAATTTAATTACGGACACAAAGAAAAGGTATACACGCGCAGACTCGTTACATTCGGACCTGTCACCCGGTACTGGCCGCGAGACGCGTCCCGGAAACTGCCTGTCCGCCATGGTCGGTTTACGGCTTCCCGATTGGCTGCTTCGTACGGTTGCATTTCCGTAGAATGTTCTGGACGTTCTATGGAACCGCGAAAGTTAAAAAGCCTGGGACCGGTACATACTTCTCAGGCTATGCGCCGACAGCGTAGAAAGACTCAACCCCTAATGCCCAATACTTTGCAAGAAAATGAGGAACACTTGTTAGCACCATTAGAAGGGGAGCTCCTTCCGGAACTGCACGTAAATGGTATGTTCATTTTTACAGTTTCTATTGTTTAATACCAAATTATTATCATGTATCTACAATTTTTTTATTGTTTTAGATGTTGGCATAAATGAACGAGGAGAGGTGGACGAAGAACAGGCAGTGGCTGCTGCAGATCCACAACCAGTATGCATGATATGCCAGAATCAACCTCCGACGATAATTCTGATGCCATGTGGACATTTTGGACTGTGCCATCAGTGCAGCGAAGATTTACAGCGGCATAATGCCGAAAACCGAATAAACGCTGAAGAAGGATATGCGGTTCACTCCGTATGTCCTTTGGATCGAAGAAATATAGAAGCCTTCGTTAATGTTCATTACACTTAATATTTAAGACATGTTTCTAATTTTTTATAAATAAAAAATGGTATAAACGCGTTTCTTTTTATTTGATTTAAATTGAAATATAGCCTGCAAGCTCTTCACTTTTTTAATTGGAAATAATCACCGTGGGCAGTGCGTACAAAATATTTTTCCTATTAGAAACAAACTACTAAACTTTATAGGTATTATTAATTTCTTTCCCCTGGATTTTTTATCCTTGGAATTCTAAGAGAAATATATGAAATGGTAAGAATGTTTTCCCTTTACTGCAGTTTTCACGAATTTAGTAAATTCGCGTAGGTACATAGTGGCATTTTATCCATTTAGGGCTAATTTGAATTCCAATGTTTATGAGGCGTTAAAGTCAAAAAATCACAGAAGCCGCCATTTTAGACCTAATGATTTCTCCGAAAAACGTTGCATTTACCTTCTTTTTTACAAATTTCTTAAATTCAGTAATACCAATAAAATGTTTTCGGATTGTTCTTAAAAGCTTATTTTGTCGATGAATTTTTCGCATTACACAGAAGGGAGCCGCTCATACATACACACCCACCCACCGACAAATATCTTTTAAAAAACACTTTTTTGAGTTCGTTGATGCCCCACACATGTATTGCCATAAAAAACTCGAAATCTAAAATTTACATGAAATTTTATAATTAGGTATACTGAAAGTATGGCATTGTAAAGTGTGAAAATTTTATGGCGAAGTGGTTTACTAAGTTTTTGGTTTCTTTGTGGATTAAATCAAATATGCCCCCACAAAATAATGTTAAGTATTTTTTTAAGAAACTGAAAACTTTGTTACTGCTATCAATTCTAATATTTTGAAAATGGAATGCTAATGTTAAAATACCCCAAGTATTGAAAGTATGTTAAAGTCTAGGCGAATTGCCTCGTACATTCATGGCCGTTGAAATTTGTAAAATGGGTCGGCGATATGAACACAGTCGGCGATGTGATCACCGTTATAATATTATATCTTCTATGTAGCACCTCTGCATTGTTTAACTAACGTGAGTCTGCGTTGTGATCATAGTCGGCATAGTGATTATGGCGATACAGTCTGCGTTGTGAACAGGGTCGGCGTTCTGATTATGATCAGCATCGAGTTTATTATCACGGTCTGCGTTGTGAACTCTGTCGGCGTAATGAGCACTTGAACAACGAAATATCGAGTCCGGCGGTCTGATCATTCGGCGAAGTGATCAGGCCCCTTTTTTTCTTTAGGGTACAAATCAGAAAATAGCAAATGACTTACGTTTGGTTCTCGCGCATTTATATTTGAATCTTCGTAACATCCATTTTCTTATTTTATTTTGTAAATAGCACATCTTTTTTTTTATTATTACTGCATATTTACAATCTACTCTTGAGTTGAGTAATAAGTAAATGGTAAGATATTACATGTCATGTGGGGCGATATAGCCAGCGCTATTCTCCCGGATATGGTGTGTTATGGCTGTGGAGGCTGTTGGGTGAGGTCCTGTGGCCAATTTCGCTGGAGTCTGCGGGGAATTGCGGGTGGGTTAGACAGCTGTTCGATGAGGAAATTTTCGTGCCCTGTGAGTTGGTAATGGTAGGTAGTGGCGAGTCTCTGAATTTCGTGTGCAACAGTTGGGATGTTCAGATCTGTGTGGAGGGTATCGTTCCGAATGTACCAGGGTGCGTTAGTGATCAAGCGTAGGGTCTTGGATTGGAACCGCTGTAATATTTTGGTATGAGAGGCCTTTGTGCAGCCCCAAAGTTGAATCCCATAGGTCCATATGGGCTTTAGTATCACCTTATATAAAAGAAGCTTGTTTGCGAGGGAGAGTTGAGAGCGAGGCCCCAGCAACCAGTACATTTTCTTGAGTTTTAAGTCTAGTTGTTTTCTTTTGGCCTTAATATGAGTGCTCCAGGTGAGTTTTGCGTCGAGATGCAACCCTAGGTATTTTACTTCTGTCTTCGATGGGAGGGGGATGGCGTTGAATCTGACTTGTGGGCAAATTGCTTGTTTGGTGGTAAAAGTTATTTGAGCAGATTTTTCACTATTAACGGATACCCTCCATAGATTGGTCCAATCCTGGAGTAGGTCCAAATGGTGCTGAAGGCGATCGGTCGCAGCCTGCGGTGATTCACTAGTTGCTAGAATAGCCGTGTCATCGGCAAATGTGGCAATCACTGTGTCGTTCGTGGTTGGCAGGTCGGAAATGTAGATTAAGTAAAGGAGTGGCTCCAGTACGCTGCCTTGCGGAACTGCTGATGTAATGCGATGGTAGTCAGAGACCGTTTTGTTAATTTTGACTTGGAAAGTCCGGTCAGTAAGGTATGATTTAAGTAGCAAGTAGAGTTGGCTTGGAAAGTGAAGTTTGATCTTGTACAGCAGCCCTTGGTGCCAGACCTTATCGAAGGCCTGCTTTATGTCCAGGAATGCAGTCGTACAGACCTTTTTGGTTTCAAGGCACTCCATTATTTGAGTGACGATTCGGTGGCCTTGATGTATCGTCGAGTGGTGCTCGCGGAATCCGAATTGATAGGAAGGTATTAAGGATACAATCGACCTCGATCAGGGTCGATTGTATCCTTAATACGTTTTAATAACAGTCTTTCAAAGGTCTTGGTCAGGAGGGGAAGGAGACTTATTGGTCGATAGGATGAGGATTGGTGGGGAGGTTTTCCAGGCTTAGCAATCATTATTATTTGAGCGAATTTCCATTGCATCGGAAAGTAGGTTAAGCGCAGGATGCTGTTGTAGATGTTGGTGATAAGTACTACTGCCTTGCGTGGGAGGTGGTGTAATAGTTCTCCTACTATGAGGTCGTATCCGGGAGCTTTTCTTTTATTAGTGCATTGGAGTTCATGACGGACTTCAGCTGGTGAGAATGGTGCGATGGATAAGTGAAGCTGGCAGGGGGCGTCCAGGAAGGAGTCGACTTCGTTGCTGTCATGATTCCCTTGGGGGGGGGGTGGTCGTAAAGACGTCGGCTAGATGTGTTCCGAATGTATCTGCCTTCTCTTTATCGGTTCTGGCCCAGCTATTGTCGGGTCTTTTGATGGGCGGTAGTGCAACTATCGGTCGTTTAAATTTTTTCATTGCCTTCCATAGAGTTTGGTCGTCTGGAGAGAGTTTAGATAGATAATCTTTGAATGCGTCGTTGCGTACTTCCAGTAAGGCGTTGTGCAAATGGTGGACAAGTCTATTATAGGAAGTTTTATCTTGACGGGTTCGTGTTCTCTGCCACTGTCTTCGGGCTCTGCGTTTTTCTACTACGAGGTCTCGGATATGGCGAGGGATGTTATTTGCTTCAGGATTGGTGACTGTAGTAGCAGGAGTAGCCTGCCAGGTGGCTGTTTGTAGCATGGTGGTCAAGTACTGAGTAGTAGCATCGAGATCTTGACTGTCCTGGATTCGAATAGCCAGATTAAGGTTTTCATCTAGGTAGTTTGTAAATTGTTCCCAGTCCGCGTATTTATTGCAAAGTCTTGGAGGCGATTCCTTAACAATTATGGTGGTGCTAAGGGTAATGATGACTGGAGAGTGGTCAGTAGATAAGTCTTGGTTCGATTCTGTCTTGGTGTAGGTGTGTGTTATACCGTTTGTGACTGCATAATCTAGTAGATCGGGGAGTTTATTTGGATCAAATAGCACATCTTACGCCATCTTTTGTTATCTACAAAGTTATTGCTGATATATAAACTACTCAAAATGAAAATGGAGCCACCTCTTCATAAGCTTATATTTAAAGTAGTTTGAAATATAACGAAAATTTTATTTTACGATGACAATGTGTACACATCAGCCATGCCGGTGTATAAATTACTTAAACGTGACGAATGGATTACGGAGGGGAAAAAATTCATTTCAATAAGTCGATTAATTAATTTTATTTTTTGATCATTTTTAAATGAGACATTATCTTAAAACTAACCTTAGTAGTGAGTGTGTCCTCCTTTGGCTTTGAAAACTTCAGCGCAATGACGGTGCATACTCTCGATCAAGTTTCTGATCATTTCCTGGGTCAGTTGTTCCCATTCTTGAATAAGAATGTCTTGAAGTTGTTGGATGGTTTCTATAGGCTGCCGTTCCAATAATCTTCGTCCCAATGTATCCCATAGGTGTTCGATGGGATTGAGATCTGGGCTGTTAGCCGGCCATTTCATTACTCCAATATTACGATCATTTAAAAAAGTTGTAACTATTCTAGCCATGCGTGGCCTGGCATTATCTTGCTGTAGAATAAAATGTGCTCCCATATTATCCGCAGAAGGAATTATATGTGGTTCTAAAATCTTCCTTAAGTAACATAATGCAGTTAGGGAACCCTTTGCAATTACGACAAGGTCGGTGCGCCCATTTAAACATATGCCAGCCCATACTATAATAGACCCTCCGCCAAAGCGAACAGTTTCTTGTACAGCTGAGTCCAAATACCTTTCATTGGCTCGTCGCCATACCCGAACACGTCCATCGTTGTGGTGTAAACATAATCTTGACTCATCTGTAAACAACGCATTACTCCATTGTGGTACTGTCCAATGATGATGTACTTCGGCAAAACTTCTTCAAACTCTGCGACGTGCTGCTATTAAACGAGGTACTAGCCGGCCTACTAGCACGAAACTGACATTGATGAAGTCTATTACGAACTGTTTGATGCGGTATTGGTTCGTTTCTTAATCACCCACAGCCGTAATAAGTGATCTTCTCGAGCTGTTGTGGCCCTATGACGTTGAGGATAGGGTCTTCTTCTGACATTGCCATAAATTAAATGCCGATTCCATGCTCTATTTATAGCGGCGCAACTCACATTCATAATTTCTGCACGCGTCTTCTGGAATAACCTTCCTCAATTAACGTTACGGCCCTAGCGATTTCAATTTCATTTAGGTATACTCTACGACGTACTCTTCTACCTAACACATCGATATTCATATTTGCACCGTAAAGTTTACACTTTCGAATGATAAAACACGCTCCACTTTAATATGCTCTGATAATGAATTGTTGAGGTTTACATGGTGGCAAGTATTCTGAAGAGGTGGCTCCATTTTCATTTTGAGCAGTTTATATTGTTAATGTAGCATTTTTGACGCATTCCAGTCTGTTTTGGGAATCGGCACCGACTGACCTGTTTTTCAGATGGAATAAAAGTCACGCCCCGAAACTCAAGGTGTGCAGACGTTTTTCAGGTAAGTGAAAAAAGGGGGATAATAATTACTCTTTAATTAATTACTCTAATAATTAAGTTTTTCGTATCGTTTTCCCGCAATAAAACTCGACCTTAAAGTCGGATTAAATATACACAAAAGTTAATAACATAGTTGTGAATAGGAGTCTCCGATCATTTTATTCGGATAAAAATTAATCCCTTTGCTTCTTTAACGTTCCTTTGAAGATTCGCCGCTCGAACAAAATATCTGCAACTTAACTTACAGTTTTTGGATGGTTATATAATATTAGTACGCCATTGTTACGGAAAAATGCTTACGGTATAATCTACTGCAATGTCTGGTTCTTTGTTTTGGATGCGACTTTATCCTATCTACCGTCTCTTTTCTCTTCCCTCTGTCTTGGGGCCACGCTTAAGCCAAAATCAATCTTTTTGGCCTTTTTCAACTATATCGCCGTATTAAAGAAAAACTTTCCATATATGCAGTTATTAGTGTTTATAAAGTGATTTTGTTGCTAATTGTATAGTATTTTAATAACTACTTGTGTTATGAACTCAGCTGATATTGATTATGCAGTTCTTTTTTGTTTGGACCTTACCGTAAATGTGGTTAATAGCGGCTTGAACAACAGATTCGGATGTCTTGGAGATCTTCTTTTCTCATTTATAGCTAGACCGACGTTGGTGGGCGTTTGAATATTTTAACATGTGACTGTATAAACCGTCTATTTAATATATTATATACCCATTGTTTAATAATTAATGACTTGATATTTTTGGGTATTTTTCCTTTTATATATATTTTATGAGAAACGCTAAGGTAAGGCGAAAACAACAAGGTAGGTTCGACTCATCATAGGCTGTCAGTCAGTGGTCCTTTCGCGAGATTCTGTGTTTAGCTGTGGCTTAAAAAGGTTGGCGACCACTTATTTTGACTTACCCCATATACATTAAATTCGATTGCTGTGCCATCTTGGCAAAATGTGATTTTGATCTCAGCTGTAGGAGTATGGAGAGTAAAAGCATTGCCAAAAATATCTTGGATATTCAAGTTGAAATGGCATAAAAAAAACTTGTACATACTTCGCGTTTATTTACACACATTGAAAGATAACAGTTTACAAGTACAATACTAAGAATATCCACGTACAGGCTTAAAAATACTACCAGGCCGTTCAAAAAGAAACACAGGAATAATTACAATTTCTGTGAAGAGCAGTAGTTGTATCAAAAATACGTTTTACTTGAAATGACAACTCAAAAGTTTTCAAACAAAACAAAACTGTACATCTCAACGGAAACAATTTGGTAAGTAATGGTTTCCGTTGGCCGATTTTATTGTTTCTGTCAAACACTACTTAATCCGGTTTCAAAACTTAGTTGATTCATTAGTTACTATAGTTGTCGGATTACCCTTTTAAGTTGACGTCATCGTTGCTGATATACACATAATGTTTTTTTTATTACATCTGTAAACATGTGACATCCCTGTTTCTAGGAGGTCTCTAATTGCTATGGAGAATGATTTATTTTTTTATAGTACCATGAGGCTGATCAATAAATTACTAGCCTCAACACGGTTGCTTTTATTTCTGTATGCGTATTTCTGGCAGGTATAACAACAGTGTACAACAGATACATATTTACTAAAATGATGATTTGATCACAATGTACACTGGTCAGTGTGTATGTACTAAGTAAATATTTTCTTTGGAATTTATATATTTTATTAACAATAAGCAATACCAATAATAATAATATAATCTACCTATTATTGTTAAATTCTCAAATTAGGCAACGTGCATTGTAAGAACTACCTATTAAAAACTCAATCAATTTCATCTTCAAATTCTTCATCAGAAATACTTTCGGAGCCTTTAATGGTAAATAATGAAGGGTTGAATATCAAAGATGTGTTCTCGATATTGAACGGTCCACGCCGAATCAATAACTTTTTCTACTTTATTTAACATACGCATCCCGTTTCTTTCCAGCTACTTCTTCTTTAAGCACTTTGTTCCAGGTTGATATAACATCTTCACGTGACGACCTGGTTGCACCGATTTTCTGATCGCATTTTCATTCTGACCATACCATTTCAATTGCGTTGTATTGGCAATGGTATGGCAGAAGCCATAATATTTTATGATGTAATTGCTTGACATATTCGTCTAGGACACTAGATGGTAGGTTTTTGCTATTCGTCAAAGAGCTACAATATTCAAAATATCGTCTTTCGTTGCTTTTTCGGGATGATTTATATTTTTGCTAATTAGCCAAGAAACTAGTTTCCCAATGAATTGGGGATGAAAAAAATCTGCGCAATAATGGTTCGAAAAACCTTTCGCAGGACCAAAAGGACATCAGGAGGGAAAGGTGCCTTGATTTTATGGAATCGAGTAAAAACGATCCGCATTGTCTGGAACGTGTCATTACTGGTGACGAGTCTTGACTGTTTGAGCATGACCCGGAAACCAAACGCCAAAGCATGGAATGGCACACTTGAACCTCTCCACGGCCAAAAAAAGCAAGAATGAGCAATTCGAAGATCAAATGCATGCTGATTTGCTTTTTTGATAGCCAGGGAATCGTTCACAAAGAGTTTGTGCCTCAAGGCCAAATGGTGAATCAACACTTTTACAAAGAGGTTCTTGAAAGACTTCGAAAAAGGGTCATGCGTGTGAGACCAAACATCAAGAACAACTGGGTGTTGCATCGCGACAATGCGCCTTGTCACACCGCAATTTCAAAAAAACGTTTTTTGGCCAGTAATAACTTTTCTGTGGCTCCTCAGCTTCCTTATTCGCCCGACGTGAGTCCTTGTGACGTTTTCCTCTTCCCGAGACTGACAAATCACCTCAAGGGATGTCATTTTGGGACACTGGACAACATTCAAACCGGCCAGCTAAAGGCTATTCCAGTATCCAAGTTTCGAGACTGACAAATCACTTCAAGGGACGTCATTTTGGGACACTGGAAAACATTCAAACGGCTGTAACCGGCCAGCTAAAGGCTATTCCAGTATCCAAGTTCCAACACTGCTATGAGGCTCCGCCAGAAAAATCTCACCGACCTCGACCGGATTCGAACAGCATCCCTTAGATCTAAAAGTAAGGGTGCTAACCACTAGACCTCCGAGGCAGGCTTCTCCTGGTTCAGTAAAGTAAAACAAGTGCACTTGTTGACGTCACTTTAAAAGGGTAATTCAACGACTACGTCTTAGAATATACATAATAAAAACATTGTTTAAAAATTAAATCTATACCATTAGAAAGGTATTTTTTCTGTGCTTCGTAATATTTCTCTGTGTTTTAAAATATGCGGGATATTTTGAATGGCCCAGTTAAATTTTCCATTCAGTATAGTGCGTTTTATCATCATATGTTGATTACTCTCTCAAGAGGATTTGTTGGCTCAACTGCTCCATACCAATTTCCACTAGAGAGAAGAATACTCTTATTGTAGAAAATTTTAAAATTCAACCTGAATCTGCCACGCGGTGCGAAAGGAGGGAATTTGGTCTCATTGATATATATATCATTTACGTAGTAAAATCCCTTAAATTAAGAAAAGAAACAACATAGTCAATATCTAAATCATTTGGAATTCCGTTAAGTCTGCAAAATCGTAAAGTGAATAACAGAAACGTAACAATTTTTTCAAGCCCAGAAAATTTAAACGTAGTATTGGTAAGCGTAAAAAAATTAAAATACTTTATTTTACCTTTTTCATCGGACATGTACGGACAGCGTTGGTATTAAAGTGCGTTATTGCCATACCAAATGTTTCATACTTTGCCATATCACATGCATTGCCCTCAAAATAAACTGGGAATTCACGATACTCGTTGCTTTGGTATTTGTAGGCTTGGACTATGTTCTACAACAAATTAAATTAAAACACAACTTAAGATTTCTCAACAAAACCGAGACATTACTAATTCTAAAAACATATTTGTTCTACTACCTGAACGAAAATATTATTTACTCCATATGCCGTATTCTATCAATAAACGAATCACCTACGCCACTACTTTACAAAGGAAATACAACAAATTATGTAAATATGAAACTATAATATGTTGTGAACACATGTACTCTTCTTATATAAAAATATTCTCGGACGCTAAAAACTTATATTTCGGACAATTCAACAGTAGAACAAATATAATAATAAAATATGTACTAGAGCTCGGAAGAGAAGCACTTGGAAAAAAATTGAGAAAGAAATATGGAAGAGAACAAACGAAACTAAACTAATGCAAGATATAAATAAAGCATAGTAGACCATGAAATTCCTTGTGCAAGAATAATATCAAGAAGCCTGGAAACCATTACAAATACTAAAAACTAACTAACAAGAGAGAAATGTAATCTAACCAACATATACATACATTGAAAGACTACTGCGACAATCTAACGACTGAAAAAAGAGAACAATTTTACAAAGAATACATATTATGAGAAATAAATCATCAACCATCTACAAAATCTATAAGAATGAAAAGAAATTTAGTAAATAAGATAAAATATAGGTAGGTATACATAATTTTAGAAAAGTGGGCCAGCAAGGTAAGTGAGATAATTGGATAATTTAATAAATTTTTAGACCACGTGAGTCATGAGATTACCAATATACAGGATGTCCCATAAGTTGAGATTAAACGCCTCGTAGCCTTGTTCAGTAGTGCATACTGAACACAAAACAGCTAAAATATTTATTTTTCGCAGGCTAGTTTCTTCACACGACTTCTTGAAGTTTGGAATTCAAATGCTCCGTATTTTCAACAACTAAGCTAAACTAACAGATGTTATCGATGAAAGTAGTTCATCATCAATAAACTCAAGACATTAACAATAAACTTTTGCACAAGTTCAAAACACGAAATTTAGATATGGCTTTAAGGAAAATCTAAGCAAGGCTGAGAATGATTTCTATTTAATTTGAAACTGTTGTTCCAAATTTTATAGTTGTCAAACACATTTTCTGTTTTTTTTTTTGCAAATTCTGTTTCACTTGCATTAATGGAAAACACATTTGTTGAGTACACTAACATGATTTGGATTCTTGGAGAGGTTGTTGATAATTATAATGCTGCGGCAAGGCTATCCAAATAGAAGACATCCAAACCACACAGTTATTAATCGAACTGACCAACGACTACCAGAGAGAGATAGTGTTGCTATAAAGAGAGGTGGTGGTGATCGTCCATTTATGGTAAGACAGCCCAATATTGAAGAAAAAGTGTTAGATCTTATTGAATGGGAACCTACGAGAAGCGTACGTGGTATTTCTCGGATTGTAGACATACTACAGTTGACTGTACATAGAATATTATACGACAATGCCCTATACCCTTTTCGAAAAATGAAAATGTAACACTTATTACCACAGGATTATAATGCACGAGTTAGGTAGTGAGAATGGCTATTAAATCAACATCAGGAAAATTCGAATTTTATTGGCAATATTTTGTGGACAGATGAGGCGACATTTACGCAGGATGGGACTAAGAACAATCATAATAATTATGCGAGGGCAGATGAGAACTCATGTTCGAAGTCATCAATATCGATACGGTGTTAATGTTTGGGTAAGTATAGTAAATATTATTTAATTGGTCCTTGTATTCTGATAAATCGTCTTAATGCTGAAAATGTTTTACATTTTCTAAATCAAGATTTTCAAGTACTATTGGAAAAGGTTCCACTGATACTTAGACAAAATATGTGGTACCAACAAGATAATGCTCCACCCCATTATGGAATCATGGTTCAAGTTGGCTTCAAAATCATTTTCCATGTCGGTGGATTGGTCGTGGGGTTGCTATAACTTGGTCGCCAAGGTCACATGATCTAACACTCTTAGACTTTTATTTATAGGGTTATCTGAAGAAACTAGCCTGCGAAAAATAAATATTTTAGCTGTTTTATATTTAGTATGCACTGCTGAACAGCGCTACGAGGCGTTTTATCGAGTTATGGGACACCCTGTATAAGACTCCCAACTACGAAACTACGTTTACAATAATCCAAAATCATTATCTATTTCCATAAACAACTTGTGATCTATAAATAATTTGTACCTAAAGAACAAACAGTAAATAGAGATTTTTGCAATACATTTCTGGAGCAACCGCAAAAAAGGTAGTTGGTTCTTGTTGCATGACAATCTACCGGCCCATTCTGCCCCGATTGAGAAGTCATTTTCACTCTATTTACGTGACTTGACAGCAGCAGGCTTTTTCTCTTTGCTGAAGGGAAACTGTTCTCCGAGGTTCTTTGCCGACTGCTTTCAATAATTAGAACATTGCAATAAATAAATGGATTAAAATAAATAGATATTAATTTGAATAATATCAAACATTTTTCGTGTTACTTAAATTGTATTTGCCAGTCCTAGAATTAAATTGCCAAACCTCGTATTTTACTTAACAATTCAGTAGTTTTAACATTAGATATACTAGACGCTCATAATGTGCTAAAAAAGTTAAAAAGCGAAATATGTAGAATGGGCTATAACAGGGATGAGCAACCCGCGGCCCGCATGCGCTCACTTTTTCGTGCGGCGGCTCGTGAAAGCTTTACTTTTCGACTTTTTAAATAATATATAATAATATATGTGTTAATAAATATGTGTTAAATTAGAAAAGGCCATTAAATTACAAAAACAATATAGATGTATTTTAAAGCAGTTCCCATTTCATAAAAATGTGCTATCACGAGAAATGGTTGTAAAACCTGGCGTTTGTTCAGTTGCTAAAAGTGGATTTAATGAACTGTAATAAGCGGCTTAATACTATTGACTCATGCTCGACAAAGTCCGCTTCATAGTGTTACTAAAGTCAGACTATTATTATTATTATTATTATTATTTGTATGTTTGTTTGGGGCTTTGGCCTTGACATGCCTTTCGTCACTGCGACCTTTAGTGGTTCTATTGTAACTTACAAGCCCTTGCCTTTGTTAGAGAAGTTGAAGGCTATTGAAAAACCTGAGGATGTCTCTGAGATTTAAGTCTCTTATTTCGGTAGGTGTGCTAGTCTCTTTCCCGAGAATGTTGTGTCTGCGTCGACCGGCAGCATCGCATCTGCATAGGATGTGTTCAGCCGTTTCTGCTGCCTCATTGCATAGGCGGCATATTTGATCCTCAGCCTTACCAATCTTAAATAAATGCTATTTTAGTGGAGTGTGCCCTGTGAAAAGACCAGTGATGGTCTGCAGCTCCTTCTTGCTGAGAGGCAAAGCGTTCCTTGCTTTGTTTTGCGAAATTGTTATAAACTGCTTTGCCTGACGTTGTCCTGGTGTGTTTTCCCAGTACGAGGATTTCATTTGTTCCTCCTATAGGCTGACCTCCTGCTTAATGTGGCTTTTATGTATTCCACAACAAGGTTCAGGTCCAGTATATGACGTTGTTGCACCTCTTTTTGTGAGTTCATCGGCTTTTTCATTGCTTGGTATACCCTCGTGCCCTGGAACCCACCATAGAGTTACGTGGTTTTTGCTGGCCAGTTGCTTGAGGTTGCCTAGGCATTCCCAGACAAGCTTGGATTCACAGCTATAGGTGTTCAGAGCCTTTATTGCTGCTTGGCTGTCTGTTAGAATATCGATTGTTGCACCTTTATAACCTTTCCTGAGGTTTATTCTAGTGCAGAGGTTTATGGCATAAACCTCAGCTTGGAAGATGGTAGTTCTGGTTCCAAGGGCTTCATAAATGCGGCAGCCAGGGCCGTATACGCCCGCGCCAGTGCCTCCTTCCCCCATCTTTGACTCATACGTGTACCATTGGAGCGATCCTCTATTAAATGGAGGCGCTCCTGTTGACCATGTTTCTCGGTCCGGAATGTTGACTTTGAAGGGTTGGTCAAAACTGTATGTTATTTGCATAACGTCTGATACGGTATACGCCGTTCGCTCTAAATGGGCGAGGTTTAGAATTTCTAAGTGGCCTGTTAGGTCCCCTGATTTAAAATGGTTGATCCTTGCGAGCGTCAGCGCATGTAGCATCGCCTCCTTTTGCACCTGTAAGTGTAGGGGCGTTATCCCTAACATGGCTTCCATTGCTGCAGTTGGACAGGTGCTCATAGCTCCTGTGATACTCAGACAGGCGAGACGTTGTATCTTTTCTAGTTGTGACTGAGTAGTAACTTGTGTCGTTTTTGGCCACCGTACAAGCGATGCATAGGTGATCATGGGTCTTATAATTGTCACGTATGACCAACAGATCAGCTGTGGCTTTAGACCCCAGTTTCTTCCAAGAAGCCTGCGGCATGTTTGAACTGCTACCACTGCCTTCTTTTAGAGTTTTCTAATGTGTGAGTTCCACGTTAACCTTTGGTCCAGTGTCACTCCAAGGTATTTGACTTCATTACTGAAGTCAATGGTCATTCCTTCTAGCGTGGGGGCTTTTAGATTTAGCTTCCTTCGCTTATTAAAGGGGATAATGACCGTTTTCTTTGGATTTATGCTTAGGCTTTGACTTCGACACCATCTGTTAATAGTATCGAGGGCCACCTGCATACGTTGTGAAACAGTTGTGTCAAATTTTCCACGTACTATGACTACTAGGTCATCCGCATACCCTTGTAACTCGAAGTCGTGTCGTCATAACACGAAAGTCAGACTAAGTTGTTTGCTAAATAAATAAATTGCGTATAGGAAATGATTGTAGGGATATCCGAATACTCGGTTCCGCACCCTACTGCCACTTTAATCTTGTTTGAGATAGTTAGTGACGTGGCGCACTAACCCAGGGGGACCTTTTACCTGAAGAACCAGCGAGCTGCGCACAAGGGCGCATGCGCTCTATACTGACAGCCGTTCGCTATCATACGAACTGCTTGTTTCGCGATAGTTTTTCAAGTTTAATTAAAAGATTTCACAAATCATAGAACTTTTTTGTGTGTAGTTTGTGTTGACTATTTGTGTGACTTGTTAGTGTGCCATTGTAATAAATAAAAAAGGTGCACAGTATTTTTAAATTTAAAAACTAATTAAGTCGACCGAAAATTAATTTTCTTATAATTATTTTTATATACACTTGCCCTATTTTTATAGTTGCAAAAATGTCCTTGAAACAAACAAAAAAAAAACGAAAAATTGGGGATGAAAATGGAAGTTTTAATTTTTTTAGTCAAGTTTACAATGCAATCTGTTACAATATTAACAATAAGCAACTGTGTGAGTTGATAACATTGGCGTGATAAAGAGATATGTTCCAGTGAACAGTAGTCTCTATATGAAGATTAGTACAAGAGTGTTAGTAAAATCTAACTAAACTTTAAGAATTAAACGTTACAATATGGTGTTTATCGTTCATGCGCTAAGTCGAGTGGCGTTTTACGCTTTAGTCTCTTTGTCTGCTCAGCATTATCAAGCAAATTTATTGCCAGCACATTTGGATGTTTTTCCAATCGTTGAATGTATTTTACGCTGCACTGCACAATCGTTTCACTCACTGTGGGCACTTGCAAATCATTGTAGATGTCTTTATTCGTCACAAACCATGGGGCGTCCGTAAGAGCAGGCAGCACTTTAGACTGGAATCTTTCGATGATGGCGATGTTTGATTTCAATGCTGTCCCCCAAAGCTATAACTCATATGTCCATACTAACCTGAAGATGACATTGTATGCAAGCAATTTGTTTCGAAGTGAAAGCTGAGACTGTCTTTCCAGCAGCCAATAATGTTTACGGAATTTGGTACCTAATTGTTTGCGTTTTTCCCAGATATGTGTGCGCCAAGTCAATCCCTTATCTAGATGTATACCAAGATATTTGACGCTGTCTGTGGTAGATATGGTCTGGTTTCTTATCATTATTTGTGGTGAGTCTCCTCGACATTTAGTAAAATGATGTGGTTCGACTTTCATATCTCACTCGGAAGTACCTCTCACTTAGATATGATTTAAGGATAATGAAGTGTTTTTCTGGAAGTTTCTTTCTGAGCTTATAGAGGAGTCCCTGGTGCCATACCCGGTCAAATGCTTGGCTAATGTCTAGGAATACTGCGGCACAGTAATTTTTATCTTCAAATGTTATATTGATGGTGTCGACTACACGATGGACCTGTTCAATTGTGGAATATTGCCGCCTAAACCCGAATTGGTGATCAGGTATCAGGTTTTTTTCTGCGACTATCTTATTTAACCTTTTGACTAACAGTTTTTCAGCAATTTTAGATAAGAAAGAAATATTTGTTAATCACTGCATAAGTCACCAACAGAATCTTTGCGCAAAAACTTTAAATATGTCAAATGTCACCACGTCTATAATAAAACTTATTAGTTTTCTCAAATTCATTTTTTTTGTGGAAATGAAAGAATATCCATTTCTCCAATTCAACGATAAAGAATGAATGTGTGATTTTGCCTTTCTCGTCGATATAACTCAGCATCTGAATCACTTAAATATGGAACTTCAAGGAAAAGGCCAGTTTATACATAACATGTTTGATAAAATTAAAGCTTTTGAAAGCAAACTCAAAATTTGGAAGAAACGTCTGTTATCAAACAACACATCACATTTTCTATACTTGAGAAAAGGAACTCCTTGAGAAATAAGAAAATATGTCCAGCAAACACAAAAATTAATAACCGAATTTGAATCTCGATTTAAAATATTTACATCGAAAACCCCAGTTCTTAGTTTTAATATTTTTTCCTCGCCATTTAATATAGACGTGGAAACAGTGTTACAATGAGTTACAAATGGAGTTGATAGATTTGCAAAACAACACTGATTTGAGAAATAAATTTCAGATGTGGACATCCAAAAGTTTTATTAAAATTAGATAATTTTCGAAAAATTTCCACGATTAGTCACATATGCAATGCAAATCATGACACTTTTTGAAAGTACTTATGTTTACGAGCAATTATTTTCCGCAATGAAAATAATTGAAAGCGACAACCGATCGAGACTAACTGACGTACGATTGGAAAACTGCGTGCGAATTGCTGTGTCCTCTATATTTGCAAATATACAGACCAATTGGTTGCAAAGAAACAATGCCAAACTTCTCATTAAAATTTGTTTAAGAGTTTTTCCCATAATAATTATCTTCTGCTGTTTTTTATAGTATTTCTACTATATATTTTATATGTGTAATTTTTTTATAGGGTTGTTATTTTGTTCCTTTTTTTTTTATAAAGAAATAATTTGTGTTTATCATCTAGTGTTCATATTTTAATACGTTTCTTATATACGGCCCGCACAGAATTTTTAAATTTGCAGTTGGCCAGTTGTGAAAAAAGGTTGCTCATCCCTGGACTATAAAAATGTAGATACAACGGAAGATGCAGTAGCAAAAGACGTAAACAATCATCTTCTACGCTGTTGCTACGTTATCTAAAGATCGGATTTCAATTACACAGACCTTACAGTTCTCCAATACAAAAAGAGTTTGCCTTTCCACTTCTTCAATTTCTTCAAAATCAAACTGTTTTACACCCATCCAACTATTAGCAAAGATGCACCCAATAGCTTTGTTTTCTTCATTCACACTTCTCACGCGTCTAATAAACTAGAGTGAACAAAGCAAATTCATTCAACAAAAACACGTTTTGCATGTAGAAGCAGATAAACAAATATCAATTGCCTCATAAGCCATAAAGCGATACCAATATTCTTAGGTGTTGTTACGACTTCACCAATGTATTATCAATATAATATAATATAATCAGAGATTTTACCGTGATACCATTTCCAATTAAATCTTCTAGTAACGTCCCACTGAAATTGAACCGTTTTTCATATCTGGTATGATGGTACAGTATGTAACGGAAATCCTTACAGTATGAATGATTATAAAAATCTACGTCGATTCTTTCATGAATCAGCCTGTAGTCATTTTGCTGAAACTGACCAACATCTTATATTAGTTATAAATCATACAATATTTAAACAGCGTACTTCAGATAGAATATAACAGTAGAACCGAACTTTGTAGTGAACATTTACATTAATAATAACAGATATTTTAGAAAATATTTAGAAATCAATCCCAATTATTTAGAAGCGTTTGAGATTTAATTGTATTTCTTTATGTTTTAGAATACTTTCCCTTGCCATATGTATAGGAAAAGTATAGATTTGGTAAACTGTTTGACTTTGATACTTCAACGGAAATATTGGTTTTGAATGCCTAGAAAACCAAAATGTGGATTTTAAACCTGTGTGATCGTGAGCAGACATTCCATTCAGGTTTGCTTTATTTACTCGGAAACAAATTGTGGAATGCTTTACAACTAATAGAAGCCCACGCAATCTGATTTGCTGAAAAATTTACACATTCGATGAGGGTGCAGTTTATCGCCCCTGATTTTTAGTTTTTACATAGAAATAGCATTCAAGAATCGGAAAAGTACCTGCGAAGGAATCGGTATACCTATCAATGATGGCCATATATTTGTAATCCTCTTTACAACCATTCCATGGCGTATTAAACACCTTTCAGCAATTATAAGTTTTAATTAAAGAAGTAAATTTATAAGAGAAAGCGAAATTTATTTTTTATTACAATACTTGCATGACTTGTAAATTGAAGACACACACACATTGTATAACACAAAAATAATATTTTCCTAAGAAACATAATAATTATCAAAAATATTGCTATGTTACCAAAATAGCGGTATAGACAACCTTAGTGTATGTAAAGTATTGTTAGTTTAATGAATACTGTTAGGTGGCTGGCGAGTCGAGGGATACCAAGTAAGGGTATTTATTCCAACGTAGGTGTTGGACGAATGAAAAGAACCCTGGAGCTCGATTGGCCAAACACTGGGTTGTTGGGGGAGAAAAAAAGAGAATGTTTTAGTTTGTAAATAAAAATGTAAAGCTGCGGAGGTGAAAATTATTCACAGTAATCCGAACTAATCTTTAAATTCAAAATTAAATATAAAAAATGTTAAGATTGGATTGGAATGAGTTTGGAATAATTGTAACCTTATAAAAGTAATAAAAAGTGGACGATAAATGTACTGGTAATCTTTCATTTGGGACGTAATCAGAGTCAAAGACAGCAAACTACGAAGAAGTGGAAATATAATAAATGAGCGACCCAGCAATTGAGATAAACTATTATGAGAGCTAGCCGGATGCAAGGTGAAGTTATTTTAAGTAACTGAAGTTAAGTTTGAATTAGAAGTGTACGTTGCTGTCCGTACATAGCATTTTTGGCACCTTCAACGTGGGGCTTTATAGGAATTATTGGCGTCCAACTTGAAGGCAATAAGGAGCGAGTTTGAAAATTTGCTAGGAGTACGTAGTGTTTCATGAATTGGAATTGGGTCGAAAGTTTGACATTTGTTTTGGGAAATTTGACATTAAGTTGTGAGTGATTAGAGTTGACATTTACGGATCAGTGGATTGGTGTATATTCGCACGTAGAATATTTATATAAAAGCGTTATGGAAAGATCAGAGGGAATGGTGAGGACAAGGGAAGGAAAGAAGAAATTGGAGGAGGAGAGAAGAATTTATGAAGTAAGACAGAAAGAGAGGGACGAAGCAGATGAGGGGGAGGATGAAATAATTGAGTTAGAAGGGGATATCGAAGAAAAAATGGTTATTAAAGAAGGAAAGCAGAAGGGTGACTGTTCTGTGGAGAAGATGATGATGGTGTTAATAAAGGAAATGAAAGGGATGAAGGATGAGTTAAAGGAAGAGATGAGTGCGAACAATAAGGAAATGAAAGGGATGAAGCATGAGATAAAGGAAGAGATGAGTGCGAACAATAAGGAAATGAAAGGGATGAAGGATGAGTTAAAGGAAGAGATGAGTGTGAACAATAAAGAGATGAGTATGAGATTAAGGGAAATGGAATTGAAACTTGATGATAATAATAAAGAATTGAGGGAAAATGTTGATAGGATCGAACTAAAAACCAGGGCGCTGGAAACGAAATTGCGAAGTGAGATAGAGGAGACGAGTGTGGAGCTGGAAACGAAACTGCGAGGTGAAATAGAGGGGACAAGCGTGGAGCTAAAGAAGAAGGTGAATGACTGTTGTGATAGAATGGAAAATGTTGGCATGAAGGTGGATGAAAAGTTAAAGCAGTTAGAAAAGAAGTCAACTAGGTGTAGTGGTGGAGCTGGAGTATTCGTGATGGGGACAATTTTGGTCAAGAGGTACCTAGGTTTGATCCAGATGTAGAAAAACATCCGAGAACCTTCATCTTTAACCTGGAGAAGTACTTGGAGGGTCTTCGTGGTCAAGCTGGGTGCGGTTATGATGACAATCTGGAGCAAACGGTAATAAGAAATGCGTTACGAGGTAAGGCAGTGATCTGGTATCACACGGTGAGTAGTGAATGCACTGACTTTAACAAGTTTAAGGACATGTTTTTAAAGTACTATTGGGGAAATAGTGTACAGTCTTTAGTAAAACAGAATTTAATGAGGGATAGGTTTTATAATGGAAAAGGTTTGACGAGGGTTGAGTATGCAACACAGAAGTTATATACTTTGCAACAATTTGAAGAGTTTAGGGATCCTGTAGTAGCAATTCCGATACTTGCGGCTCAGTTTGATTCTATGGTATCTGGGGATGTTATAAGGAATAACGTAACGGAATGGGAGCAGTTTTTGAATGTATTGAGAGCGTGTGACTATGTTGATCAACAGGGACTAGGGGGTAAAGCAAGATATCAACAGGACGAGTATAATGGGTACAGAAGTAACGCGAATAGACGAAATTTTGACGGTTATTATCGTAGGGATGGCAATTATTCGGGAACATACAAGGATTTCTGTAATTATCGTGATAATACAAATCCGAATGATTATAGAGGTCAGTATTACAGGAATACTGGTAGGGATTATAGTAATGACTACAATAATAAGTATTTTGGTAATCATCAGGCGGGAAAGCAGCAACCCAGCTATGGTAATAGCTATCAAAGGAAGGAACAAGAGCGCACTGTGTCACGAGCGGGGTACAGAGAGGAATACAGGAGTGACCAGAATATGAGGTTAAATGAGAAGTTAGGTAGTGATAAGGGAAATATGATAGAAAGGTTAGTTGAAAATAAGAAGGAAATGGAAAAGAAGTTAGATGAAATGTTTGTTAAAGATGATAGGAATATGATAGAGAGTAGGATAGAAAAGGTTATTACATATGAAGGAAATATTATGGAAAAGTTAGATAAAAATAATGGTAATGTGATAGGTAAAGGAGAGGATAATAGGATAGGAAAGGTTTATAAGTATGAAAGAAATATGATGGAAAACTTAGATAAGGATAATGGTAATATGATAGGTAAAGATGATGATAATATGATAGGAAAGATTTATAGATATGACGGAAATAAGGAAGAAATGATTGCTAAATATGATAAGAAATATGATAAGAATATGCTAGGGAAATTTGACGGAAATGATATGAAAATGGGTAAACAATTTGATGAAAATAGTGTAGATGGCTCACAAATTAGTGAGGATGGTGTTGAAATATTACAGCAGAAAGGTGGAGAGGTATTAGAGGAAAATAAAAATGACATTATACAAGAGGTACCTAGTAAACGAGAATTACGTTACATAAAAGTTTATTATTCTAAAATAATTGTGAATGTAAGTAAAATTAATTTCTTACATACTAAAAGGGTAATTGGATTGTTTATCCTTGTCTATGCAATACAATGTGGAGAGGGAGATTTAGATTAGAATAGTATTTAATTTAGTTAATAATTTAATTTAAAAAAAAAATATTCCGAAGTTGTGCCTCCGGGCATTTTGATAATTCGGAATACTTTTTTTTTGAGAGGGACGTGCTATGTTACCAAAAATAGCGGTATAAACAACCTTAGTGTATGTAAAGTATTGTTAGTTTAATGAATACTGTTAGGTGGCTGGCGAGTCGAGGGATACCAAGTAAGGGTATTTATTCCAACGTAGGTGTTGGACGAATGAAAAGAACCCTGGAGCTCGATTGGCCAAACACTGGGTTGTTGGGGGAGAAAAAAAGAGAATGTGGTAGTTTGTAAATAAAAATGTAAAGCTGCGGAGGTGAAAATTATTCACAGTAATCCGAGCTAATCTTTAAATTCAAAATTAAATATAAAAAATGTTAAGATTGGATTGGAATGAGTTTGGAATAATTGTAACCTTATAAAAGTAATAAAAAATGGACGATAAATGAACTGGTAATCTTTCATTTGGGACGTAATCAGAGTCAAAGACAGCAAACTACGAAGGGGTGGAAATATAATAAATGAGCGACCCAGCAATTGAGATAAACTATAATGAGAGCTAGCCGGATGCAAGGTGAAGTAATTTCAAGTAACTGAAATTAAGGTTGAATTAGAAGTGTACGTTGCTGTCCGTACATAGCAATATGATGGCAATGCATGATAGTGTTCTAACAAGCAAGGCAAACAAATTATCATATTCTCAGCTTTCTTATGTGTAATTATATTAATATTTAAAATTAAAATACTTGATATGTAAACGAATTCATTTCAAATATTATGCGTAAATCTAGCAACACAATGCCAAGGTTAAAATTAATTGTTTCTAGTATTTGCAACAAAATATTAATTTTTGCACGACTAGGTACGTTTGTTCAAGTGCATCCATTTATTTTTATTTTTATTGCAACTATTGTAGCGATTTAATTGCAATAATTTTGTCAGAATGGGTTTTATGGGACAGTGCAGCTACCAAAAATTCTAGTAAACTACTATACTTTTGCAACGATTAATGTTTTAACATTGCTGCTATAAACTTTTTAATTATTAGTAATAGGCCTATACCAGCGCACCTAGTAATTACATTTTTTTATAGATACAATTAAATATTTTTAGATACATTTAATATGGTATAAATTGAATTTAAATTATCTTTGTTTTCAGTGGGTTGAATGCGTACGCCATAAAATTCTGATTCGTTGTAAATATATTTTCTTACATACACCGATTTAAGAAGAATTGTTCCTCTAATGCATTTTAAAAACAAAGTTTATTTCTATTTAGCTATTATTTGTAATGAGAATTGGTAATTTTTTTACATTGTAGTGGAGAAATGGACAGGTTCGTCGTTAAATATGGAACCAAAGCTCTTTTGCTAAAATGGTTATAGATATAGATTTGAAAGGGGCCTCGATGGAGTAGTGCGAAAACGCGTTGCCACTCGAGGTCACGCGAAATGTAGTCGATCTGCTGAGGCGTTAGAATCTCAGCCGGGGCGAATGCATTTCGCTTAGTTAAGTTTGAGGTGCATGCTGCAATAATAGTTAGTGTGTAAGGGACGCCCGCACCCCCGTGAAGTAATGCGAAAGCGGTTCGGGGGGGGGGGTTAGTATGAATGAGTGAGAAAAAGAAAGATATACATTTCAAAATTGGAAGATTAGAATTTGAATTTATTTCGCACATCTTAGAAAAAAAAATTTACATTAAAGTTTTTTACGCGGCTGCCATCTTCAATTTTTTAAATAGTAAGACGGACTACACGCTAAGTTTTTGCTTTTTAATCATCTCAAACTTATGTAGGGTTACACAAAAAAATAATTCAGAAAAATTAGGAAATGATTTTCCGTATGCGTAGCCGGCTAATTTGATGGTGCTTTAAATTTAGGAACTATAGCATTGACAGAATTTTACTTTTAAATATTTTGCCCGGCTGCCATCTTGAATTTTTAAATAGCAACAAGGGCTATATGCTTATTTTTTTCTTTTTAACTGTGTCTTGCGGTATGCATTGCAGACATGCTAACGTTGTGCAATGCCCCACCCGATCCCACCCTATTCCGTAAATTCCTACCCACCTTACTGGCATGGGGTGGGCCTGGCGTATCCAGGATCGACCCTCGAGTCAGCTCCATGTCAGATGATGATGATGATCTCAAACTTGTATGGGGTCACACGAAAAAATAATTCAGAAAAATTAGGAAAAGGTTTTCCGTATGCTTAGCCGGCTAATTTTATTGTACATTAAAATCTGGGAACCATACCATTGACAGAACGTCAGAAATCAATATTTAACAAAATAACAAAAAAGTTACACAATTTATTGAGATACAGAGAGGATTTGATGTAGAAGCTACAAAAGCCGGTTTTAGAATGTTAGGCCGCTTTAGAGATTACTTATGCCGTTTTGTGCTTGTACTTGGGGATATCATTGCAACTGGGAATAAATACCTCCTAAACATCTGGAGAGTAGTGATAAAAATACAATAACCTATAGGTTCCGAGAAATATTAAGTTCTTAGCCCTCTAACCATAAAATAGGAACTTTGTTTGGATTATACAATTCACAGTACTCAAAATACGAAAATAAGCAGTAAAACCAAATAATGCAATCGTCAGTGCCAAACAGCCGAAATATCATTAAATAAAAGCGTAAAGGATTTTAGAAACTTGTGTAGACTAGCGCCTGAAATACATTGGTTTAGGCGGTTTGGTGAAGCACTTAATTTATTGCCAAAGATCAAAATAATGGATAATGAATACCTTTACGACGATTCAATGTATTATAATAATTATTTTAAGAGGGCTGTGAACAATATTATCATCTCCTAAAACGATAAAGGGTGCTACGGCGCCTATTCGCTTTAGGCACCAGTGGCTGACCCCCGCCCCCGGCTAAAACCGGCCCTGTCAGAAATAAACAAAAAATAACCAGTAAGGGGTGACAATGAAAGCATATGCTATTGTTAGTTTTCATGCAATTCTTATATTAGGTGACAATAAACCTTGATTTCCTGAAGTATGGACGTTTGACAGAAACGCAAGGATAGAAATTCTTATGATGATTGGGTAGGGTGACAGAAGCCGAATACACGAAGAAGTACGCCAATTATGTAATACTGCACATCAACAGCAACAGCAAATCAACAGTACGTAAAACTTTAAAAAATTTACTGAAACTGGTAGATCGTCCTACACCTGGTAGACCAAGATCTACCACAAATGTAGATAATTCTTTAAATGTGCTTCACCATCCTCACACGTATGTTGAACAACTTGCCTTAAATCACGTAAAGCGTAGACATTCTATTCAAACGATATCAAGGCAGCGCCAAGTTCCACCCATATAAAGTACATTTAGTGCAGGAACTGGCGGAAAACGATATCGACAGAAGACTTCAGTTTTGCGATTGGATCATGGAAGTCATTGCGGATAAAGACAATTATGTCAACTCAGTTGTATTTTTGGAGAAAGCTACTTTTCATTTGCATGGTTTCGTCAACTGAAAGATCTGTAGGTACTGGTCTGCTACTAATCCACATCTGATGGAAGAAGTTCATATGCTAATCAACGTATGGGCAGTTATCCTTCGTCACAAATATTGTTGGGTCCTTTTCCATTCAAGTATCTTCAACTGTTCCAAGAAAATGTTATTCCTCGAATTATTGAACTTCTTCCAAATATTGTGAACCCAATGTAGTCAACGAAAACATCTGGTTTCAACAGTATGGTGCGCCTCCCCACTATGGACTTGCAGTAGGTAACTATGTAGCCGGCATTTGTCCTACACGGTGGATTGGCAGAAGAGGAACGGTGAAGTGACTCGCTCGATCTCCCGATTTGTCCCCTTTTTTATAAAGTCATTTCAGAAGTTGGGTTTATGTAAATAGGCCATAAAATTTAGAAAAATAAACAACCGTGCTGAAATAACTACTGTTCCTCACAATTGGTTACTAGACAATTTCAGAAATCGAATTCATTATTGCTAAGAAGTAAACAGGCAACAGTTTGAACAACTTCTTTGTATGTAAATGTATGTTATTAAAATTTTTAGAAATATTTAATTTTCGTATAATTTTATTTTACCGATTGTTTTTTGTATATTTCGTCTTTTCAATGCTATTGTTCCTAAATTTAAAGTACAATAAGTTAGCCGGCGAAACGAAAGGAAGGAACTGTGGTAACGAAAACAGGCGAGGAAATGAACATAAAAAAACAAAGAAGAAAGAAACGGAAACATAACTAGAATAGGAATATGGAATGTGAGGAATAAACGGGAAAGAGGTTGAAATAGTAGAAGAAATAGAGAAAGCGAAAGTCCAAATATTAGTGATAATAGAGACAAAGAAGAAGGGATAAGGAAGTAATACATTAAAAAAAGGCTATATACTAAACTACAGTGGAGCAGAAGAAGCAAAGAATGCACAAGCCGGAGTAGGAATAGTGGTAACAAATACAAGGAAAAAAGAAATAAAGGAAACAAAATATGTACGTATCAGAAAAAATTATGACCATAGAGATAGAAAAGAAACGACGAGACAAAACCACGCTGGTGGCAATATACGAACCAAATGAAAATTAAAACAAAGAGAACAAAGACAAATTTTGGTAAATACTGCAAGTAGTGACTGAGGAGATAATCGGACAAATAATGGTCCTTGGTGATTTCAATGCAAGAGTAGGAAATAAGGTAGAAGGACCAGAAAAGGTAATGGGACAATTTGGGAAAACGATATAAACAACAATGGAAGAAGATTGTTAGACTTCCGCCTACTAAACAACGTGGTGATTACGAATACAAAATTTAAACACAAAGACAGACATTCACAAATACACGGGAGTAGTGGAAACGAGAGGCGAAAAATCAATAGTATATTAAATACTAGTGCAACATGAAAACATCAAAATAATAAAAGATACCAGAGTAAGAAGAGGACCGGAAATAGGGAGCGACCACTTTATGGTGACAACGTAAATACAAGAAGAACAGAAGACGGAAAAACCAATAGAAAAGAAGAAAGGGGAAAGAAAAGAGAAAATTAAAACGTACAAGTTAAGGAAGAAATAAGTACAGAACGTAAAAGACAAAAGAATGAAGAAACAAATGACATTGAAACGAAGTGGGAAAGTTTTAAAAGAATAATAAAAACAGCAGCTAAGAACGCCTGTGAGACTACAATTAACGAAAACAGATAACATGGTGGAATCAAGAAGTTACAAATCAAGTGACCAAAAAGAAGGAGTTATGGAAAAGATACCTACAGAAAAAGACAAACCAGAGCTACGAAGAATACAAGAAGTAGAGGAATATAGCGAATGAGGAAGTGCAAAAAATGAGAGGAGTTCGGAACATAATTAGGGGAACACAGTAGGGGTAACCAAAAACTGTTTTTCAAACATAACCTAAAGGAAGGATAATACAGAACAAAACGAATGGAGGGAAAAAGGAAGAATTTAAGGAAGCTATCCACAAATTAAAAACGGGGAAACAGCAGGACACGATGACATAACACCGGAGGAAATTAACAATATGGGACCGATAGGACAACAACTCCTACTGAAAATATGTAGAACGGTATTGAAGAAGCAAGACATGTCCAAGGATTGGGAAATCATAGTACCTATCTTTAAAAAGGAAAACAACAAAGAATGCCAAAACTACAGGGGCTTTTCGCTATTGACTGTACCGGGGAAGTTCTATGAGAGGATTTTAGATACAAGAATAAGAAAAATAGTGGAGCAACAGATAATAGAGTCACAAAGTGGATTCAGAACAGGACGCAGTACACAGTATCACGTATTCACAAGACAGATAATGAAAAAAACAATATCATGTTTTATAGACTTAGAGAAGGTATTTAACAGCATACCTAGATAGGAAACCTGGAAGAGCCTACAAGAAAGAAGAAAAAAAGGTGAACTGTTGGAATCAATAAAATCAATATATAAGAAAACGAGAAACTATGTTAGAACACACAATGAAAATTCGCAGGAATTCGTCACAACACAGGGAGTAAGACAAGGAGGGATACTGAGCCCTATACTGTTCTTAGTAATCATGGATGGTGTAATTAAAGAAACAAGAGAAGAAGGAAAAGAAATATTGATAGGAAACTGGAATATGAAGAAAATAGAAATAACTGAATATGCCTTTGCAGATGATGTTGCAGTATTTGCCAAAACAGTAAGGGACATGCATGAAAATATGATTAGATGGCAGATAGCACTGGAAAAGAGACTAAAAATAAATAAGGAGAAAACCAAAGTGCTAGCGTTAAGAGATCAGAGGAAAGCAGTAAACATATGCGTAAACGGAGAAAAACTGGAACAGGTGGAAAAGTTCAAGTACTTAGGCACTATAATAGATAGCAAAGGAAATGTAGAAATAGATATTGACAACAGAATAAAAGAAGCATCCAACATGTTTACGGCAAGAAAGAAATCATTTATAAAAAAAAAGAGATATCTGCGGAAACAAAACTAACTGTATATGGAACCAGTGGCGTAGCCACGGGGGGGGATATAGGGGATATATCCCCCCCCCCCCCCCGGGCTAAAATCTCAAAAAATAGCTTCCACTATGAAAATACATAAGCAGACAAAATTCGAAATCTTAGAATGTTTTAGGATCAATAAATTTACATTATTTCTATTGCTTGTCGAAATCTAAATTTCTCAAATTTGGCCATATTATTTCCTTTTAAAAATCTTGCAATTTAAACTCCCCCACATGTTTTGTAACAAAATATAAAAAACCACATCGACCTGTATTTTCTACAAAAATAAATACTGGCATAAGTACAACATAAACCATCCACGGATTCGTTTGAAGAATTGATAACCCATTTTCTTCCAAAAGTTTCCAAAAGCTGCATATTTGCTGAACTAAAACTCTAGTCGAAAGGTTAAGCAGGCTTCCAGTTAAAGAACAACGAACCGTAGGCCTACGAGATATGTGCAGTAAAATTGCATATCCAAACATTACAGACTGCTAAAAATGTTCTGCACAGTTTCAACAGCCACACCAGAACGAACGTTCGCGACATTAAATTGAATCAAAACACATCTAATCATACCGTTTGATTTCTCCGTTTTAGAATCGCCTTAACTGTTTAGCAATGTTGACGATATACCTGGAAATACTAGTTGAAGTAAATATTTGACGACTGGCCAAAAACAAAAAACCACGGCGCCTAGATTCTGGTTTATAATGTTTTTTGTTGAATAAAGACTAGTATTCTAAAAATATTGTTCTTATTAAGTATTCTTTAGTATTTGCACTTTTTTCCATACAATCTATAAAAAAAACGCAAATAAACAGTTACTGTAGGTATACGTTGAGAGCTAAGCTCGCGGATTTTCTTTTATTATTGTACCGTGACGATGATGATGATTTGAAAGAGCGAGATTTAGGACGCGGTTTTCCAAGCATCTCTATGCACTTAGGCCACATTTGGCCCATTGTACACCCTAACTAAGGCTGTGTCTAAACGTCAATTGGTATATAAAGCTTGCATTAGACATTATTTTATTATTCTATGGCCAACCGTTATGTAATTACTTTTTGAACTCACGGTATATCCCTCCCCAAGGGCCAACTCTGGCTACGCCACTGTATAGAACTATATACACCCCAACACTAACATGTGGAAGTGAATCGTAGTCGCAAACAAAAGAAACAAATCAAAGATTCAAGCTTCAGAAATGGAATACCTAAGAAGAGTGTTGGGAGTAATAAGATTCAGGATCAGAAATGAAGAAATAAGAGAGACTAAAAGTAGTACCAATGCAAAAAAAAATAGAAGGACAGCAGAGATGGTTCGGGCACATATGCAGAATGAACAAGGAAAAACAAATCAAGAAATTGTGGGAAGCAAGAGCAGAAAGAAAAAGAAAAAGAAAAAGGTCAAAGGAATCCTGCAACCAGGAGATTGGAAAAATACTAAAAAGGAAGAGCAAAACATGTTACCAGGCAAAAAAACATACAGAGGACAGGAAAGAATGAAGAAAATTCTGCAAGGCATGAAGAAAACAAGAAACCTCTACACCCAATGGGTATAAAGAGGAAAAATTAAGTAAGTTAGCCTGCTAAATATACGGAAAACCTTTCCCTAATTTTTCTGTGTTCTTTTCTTATGTAACCCTATACATGTTCCAAAAAAGAGAAAAATAAGCTTTCTAATGATGCACTACGTAGGTGATGTTACTATTTAAATAAATTCAAAACGGCGGCTGCGCTCAAAAACTGCAATGTAGAAAAATTTATTTTTGACCTAAAAGTCTAAAGTTTTGCGAAATAATTTCAAATTCTAAACTTTCAATTTTAAAAGCTATATCTAAAGATATTATATTATTAGATATATATTAAGAGGAAAGCTTTGGTTCAATCTCTAATAGCGACCCTGTATATTGGCATAACGGAATTTATTAGAAAGTGAGTTTAACAAATATTTGTTTGATTGGTAGATATTTTTGAAATTTCGAATATTTATCAGCATAAACAAATAGTGTACTGTTAATTTTCAAAAATAACCGCATTGAATAACTACTCCAAACCAATTACATCCAATTTGTAATACCTACTCTTAACAAGCGCCTGAACAATTATCGCTTTTAAAAATTACTTACTAAATTTTTCGATTTTCTTAAAACAATGGGATTTCATAATTACTATAGTAGGTTTCAATAAGTTTTCATTGCAAATTTTAATGAACTTTCTCCTATGTGAAAGTGCCCCATTGTTTTCTCCTCTACATGTAAACTATAAAGCAACGAAAATGCAAAAAAGAATTCTGCGTACCTCTATTCTTTCGGTCCTGAGTTTTTTCCAAGCCTCCATCCAATAAGTGAGTGAGTTCTGAAGGTTCAAAACTACATCTTTGCCTTTCTCGCAACAAATCTGCGTTTATGGTATTATTTTGTTTATCCATTGCGAGTTATATTGAACTTCAAATTTGAATTTCACTTTTCGCGGTTTCACGCTCGCAGAAAATTGATCAAACCTCGTCTCTTGGCAGCTCCGGTCGACACTATCTGTGCATTACTTAATAAAAGATCTACTGCCGTCACTCTGTCATTTGTAATCACGGTTGCTCAGATTGTCACGTGATTAACTTTAATTTCGTTACTAACCTCGATAAAACATGTTCTATCTGTAGATTGTACACAGACGTAATAACGCTAAACATTTTAGTGCGTTTCGAGCGCCACCGAAGTATTTATATATTACTCATTACAGGACGCTATCGGTTTGGTGTGTAACCTAGTGTACTTAACTTCCTAAACGAAATTACGCAAATAAAACTAGCAACCCAAACTACAATGTTCAAAATAATTAAGAAGTGCTAGAATTTCTTATGTATTTAACTATTTTTCGTCATGCTATCTTTCTCTTATATTATACAGGGTGTTTCCTAAGTAATATCAAAAATTTCAGGGGGTGATTCTTTGGCCGATTTTAAGACAAAAATTAAAATTAAATTTTTCCCAAAAGCTTTATTTTCAAAATTTTGATTATTCCGAAAAATATATATAATTTTGATAAACGTATTTGAATGTAAACATGGGAATTACAAGGCCACTGGCGTTAACATCAAATTTATAAATTTAAAAATTTTTTTATGCTTGAAATACGTAGTGATAATTTCTGTTGAATTGTAGCTTGTGAACATTATTTTGTATTTAAATATTCCCGATTTTACAAACGCCCAAACAGCTGATTTGCATTACTGCTATGGCCTTGTAGACGGAAATACCTAGTGGCAAGGTCGCAAAGCGAATACACCATGACAGGTTTCCAGATAGACGATTACAATGTTACAAGACGCCAGGGCCGTTCCAAACTCATTGGGCGCCCTCCGTGCAAACTAAGTATGCGCCCCAGGGGCGCCGCCAGAAATATTTGTGGTGGGGGGACAGATACGAATAGAACCGATGCCGATTTTTTTAAGAAAGGTGATTAGCCTATTGGAGCACCGTAAAACGTAAATTCGTCAAACAGTTGGGTTTTCTAAGTAAAAAAATGTTCTGCTTTAGTAGGAATATAATATATTTTCTACTACTTTTTTTATTAATTTAGCTTTACAATCTGCTGCTTAGCAATACGCAGTAAGTACTTTGACATTATATACAGGGTGAGTTTTTTCCGATGTTTAGTATGGGGATCTCGGAAACTAGCGGAGATAGAGAGACGGTTAAATGGGGAAAGAATTGTAGTTTTACGAGCTCAATTTAATGAGCTTTTTGTTTTTTGGAAAAGAAGCATGGCTAACTAGATATCTCGCAAAAATGATTTTTTTGTTATTT
>JABXWE010010492.1:0-46560 GCA_014611495.1 Limonius californicus | reverse complement strand
CCCCTCCCCTCCCCCTCCCCCCCTCCTCCTCCTCCTCCTCTCCCCCTCCTCCTCATCTCCTCCTCCCCCTCCTCATCTCCTCCTCCTCCTCTTCATTTTCTCCTCCTCTTCTTTCTCTCCTCCTTCTCTCGTCATCCTCCTCTCATCCTCATACTTCTCTCCTCCTTCTTCTCTTCTCCTTCTCTCCTTCTCATTCTCTCCTCCTCCTCCTTCCTCTCCCATCTCCCTCAATTCTCCGCCTATAATTATCTATTCATCCTTCACTATCCCCTCATATGCCCGCATCCTCTATTCCATTTTGATTTTCCTTATCCTCCTTCTCCTCCCCCTCCTTCTTCACCTTTTTCTACTTCTCCTCCTCTTCTTCTACCACAGCACCTTCTAGGAATCCTTGGTACAATTTTTTCCAATTCGACGCAGACGGTTAAATAATAAATCCCAGTCTTTGTGTGGGGATATTTTTATGGTAAAGCCTTGAATTTTCGTTATAGTTAACGTATGCAATGTTTGCTTTCCCATCTAGATGCAGAACTGTATTAGCACAAAAACGGTCCAACTGTATTTTGGCTGTATCGTTATCGGGAATATAAATTATCACTTGAAAATTGTCAAAAATAGAAATTGTCATTCAAGCAATAGATAGTAAATATTATTGTGACGTTTCAGGGTTCCGCGGTTTGTATCTGATGAAGTCATCCCTTCGGGCTTAAATCGCGTCGTCGTGGAATTGAATGATGTTTACGCTTTGATAATGCTATCTGGAACGGTTAGTGAAACGTCAGCATCATTCAATTCCACGACGACGCGGTCTGAGGACGAAGACATGACTCAGTAAATATTATTATATAAAGAATTTAAGTAAATGTCTACTACTTCTGGTCACTTTTTATACCAGAAAGGCAGTTTTTAGTGTTGTTTTCTAGGGGCCTCTTGAACTGACTGTTTTGTTTAAATTATGATTTTTAAATAAGACGTAATGAGTTTTGCGGACGTACTGTCAGAGGTTTCGCTTTATTTTGAACAGTAGCTTGTTTGTTGATAACTGACGAGAGTAAATGACATGTTATAAAATCGCGACACCAAAGGTGGAGCGGTTTTATAAAATACCATCTGCTCAAGCCATGTTCTCTCAAAGTAACCACATTTACGCTAACAGAATAAATACTTTGTTGTGTAGAAAAGAAAACCTCTAATGGTTTTCTCAAGATAGTTTGAGGAATGCAGTTATGTATTAAATGAATTACCTGCTGCCGTTACCATAGTTATTTATTCTTAGCTAAACAGCAAATTATGCAGTTTTGTGGTTTTCAGATGGTTTCCAAGGTTAAGGTAAATAAGAATTTATCAATTTGCCACAAGTTCGCTTCCTATTTATCCGATGTCATACTGGAAATACTGCCTTTTCTAAATGCACTACTTTATATGCAAGTTAAATTATCAGAGTTATATTAAATTAAAAGTGTTTCTTATCCAATTTTTGCAATTACAAACCCTTTCTACGAAAAATCTTTTAACACAAAATTTGTCATTACCTTTAAATCTACAGAATAAATTCAGTTTTTTATAGGGAAATAATGCCACTGGAAATTGTCGGCCTTCTACATCATACCAATATCTCAAAACTATCTGAAATTCTTCCAAATATAGGTTACGACTTTAATCGATTTTCTTCAAATTTTCCCACAACATGGCAATGCCATTTACCGTCACCACACAGCGTTTTTTAATAAGACAATAAATTTCCCGCTGGTTAAACGAGCCATCGTCCAAGCAAGATCATGCATGCAACTCGTATGTATTTTCATCCACCATCGAAAATAGAATGTTGGATTATAAATAGTAAAGCATTTCGTGCAGATCGTGCACCGTCTTGACCTTTTCGTCGTGACCCTGCTTTTCTGAAGCAATCGCGTGTTCTTTGAATATTTCTATAGCATTTCTCATCCGCTAATAATGCCTAAGGAGGCTTTGCGTCAAATTACTATTGTTTCCTGTCTCAGCATAGATTACCTTTTGATCTAGACGGGAATGGTCGGTGTTTCGCTACGATTTACAAGCTGCAGCCATGCGTTGCTCGACTTTGACTTGCACGGTCGAAGAAAGAAAAATCGGTACATGCGAAATAGGCTAATGGGACCTGCTTATTTGAATGTTTTTCAAGACTAATATATTTTCACGGAAATTGCTTGAGAATAAGGGCTTGCACTATTTTGTACATGGTACAAAAATCGACAGTAATAATAAAAGTACTGCACGAATCGCTTGTAAGGCTACTAGGAAACCGGGAAATTAACATAGAAACCAGTTTAAGGTTTTATTTGTACTACTCTACCCAATAAGTAATTAAGTATCAACTAAAAAGAAATTTAAAAATGCTGCCTATCCGTTCTGACTACTACTGTGTATTAATGCATACTTGTTCAATAAGTTTCCTAAAACTGTTAGTATGCACTACAAGTTCAAGTAGACGAAACGTCACAAAAAGATTTAAAAGACTCCATACTTCCTACTTAAGCCTGTATGACAGGACGTTGTAATTTTGTACAAAATTTACACATAACTTTATGTGAAAATATTGAGCACGCTTGCATACACAGTATTTGTAAGGTAATTTGGTGTTAAATTGTCATGTAAATTATTTAGAACGTGTTCTAAAAATGAAAATAAATATACATGAAAATCGGCGCACAAGTGGATAAATCAAACGGAAAATACAGCGCGTGCCGGTTGCACAGCATACATTAGTTTCACGAGGAGGAGGTGCAGTTAACGGATGGTGCCAAGTTTAAAAATTTCAAGGAATGGGGTAAAATTAAAACTAGGAATGCCCCTTGTTTATTGTTATGTGGCGATCACACAAGGATCCCGCCAATGTTATCTTGTTTCAGATACGTATTCGTATTCACGATAATAACAACTTCTTAACCAAAACAAAATAACATACACAAGACAACCTCAAAATAAGATGGAAAATAAACACAATCAGCTGTTTGAAAAAATACCAGTGATACAAACCTAAACCGTTTAATGGCGAAACTATCACCAAAATGTTTATTAATACGCAAGCGCACTAGCTAAATTTAGTATTAAACTTAACACAGATCGCAAACAGGAAATTGCAGAACTTGTGAAATTTTCATGAAAATTTAGCTTAAAAGTTATTTACAAATTTACAGGCAAATTTTGTATTACCTTTAACGACATGTCATACAGGAAAGTTTCAGTGCTTCTTTTTCAACAACAGAAATAATTATTAGAGTCCAATATTATCCTTTTGCACTATATTATTATACCAGGATCGTTTGAAAAATTCTCGGAATGAATTATAGATAACATTACCAAGTCTGAAATTATTAGAGCAATGAACTGCTTATATCAAGTATAACATATATATCAAGTAGTTGTTTGTACACAATTTGTTAAGTAAAACTATTTGTGTTTATTTAAAGAAGGACAAAATTAAATATTGTGTTTGAATTACATATTTTCTTCGCAAACAATTCATTTCATATCTTAGTGTTTGGTTACAATTGATCAGACACAAATTGAACAAAAACATTCCCAAACCGTTTCAAGAAATATATAAGGTTATGTGTAAATTTGAAACCACAAAAATGGTTCTAAATAGCTTTACAATAAATGGAGAGTAGTACGCTAACTTTCTGGATGAATTAGACAACGACCATTTTCGTGAAAAAGATCTGGTTTACGGAAGAAAATGGTCCGTTTTCATTAAGACAATGCACGTGTCTATACAAGTGTCCAGTGGCGGCTCGCGAGTTTATTTAAATTACATAACAAATTATTTTTCGGCATTACACCTATTAGGAGTCGTTTATTTATGGCATACATACTCGTAGATTCAATAAGGTTAGTGAAAACAAACACAATACAAAAATCTTACCTACAACACTCGTGGAATTGTAGTGAAGAGTCAGCCTCGAACGTATTTTATCTCTGAATTTATACCTCCGTTGCCATGGTAACGCCTACGTCAATATCTACAATTGATTCATGGTGGATAGCGCAAGTGAAGAGTTCAGTCGCAATCAGCCGCCGAACTGCATGTTCGGGTTTGACCGTCCGTTTTTAAACGATTTCAACAATATTTAATTCACATTTTTAGTTGTAGTATTTAATGATATTTTCTCTCTCACTGACATATTATTTGATGTTCTCCAAAAGAAATTATTGGATATTAATTTTTGTGTTACAAAAATAAATAAAACTATTAAACTATTAAAGAGGAAAAGGAATGCCGATTTCTTTGACACACTCTTCGAAAAGACTAAGGAAATAGAAATAACAAAAATCGAAATTTCTAAGCGCCCTAAGCGGGAATACGCTAACCTTACAAGTAATGACATAAGAGGAAAATATGGAAGTTTGTTTTATGAAGTACTGGATCACATTGTAATGGAAATAGAAGTAAGGTTTCAAGACTGCGGTAAGTTATAGTTCATGTCTTTGGCTGATACTACGAAATCGGAAATTCGAACAATATGATTCTTTGGCAAATATTTCAATTCAAAAAGAACTCTTATATGAATTAATGTAAAAACAATCGTTTTATGAAGACAATAAATAATTTTGCTGCATTAAAGGACCGAAGGATAGACTTGGTATACAAGAACTAGGTAAGTTGACATTGAATTATATTTTTTCTATTTGTTATTATTAGGGTTATTATAATAGCACTTCACCTATTATTTTACCCGCGAGCCGCCACTGCAAGTGTGATTTCCATTGCATAACGACATAAATTGACGATTTGCTGTCAGATCCACCTTATTCACCCAAATTAGTAGTGAAAAGTAAAAAGTAAACTATATAAAGCGTGTGTCCATTTTACACCGGGAACGCACGAGCGACCCGCGCAACTTTAAAAAAATGGAAAGTTACTATATTAGTTTATGTAATTGGCGCTCTTATAAGGGATAAAGAATTATGTTATGAATACTTTAAACGTTTCAAGTGTAAAGAGATGCTTGATAAATCGCAACCTAAATCTCGCCCATACAAAATAAGGTAACTAACCGATAAAATTCCCTAACCCAATATTCTTAACAAACGTAAAATTGATATTAGTGTACTAACCAATTGGAGCTTAAAGGACAATTTGTCTCGTCAAAAAACGCACTGAAAGTAAAAAATAACACAATATCAGTGTATGAGAAATATGTAACTGTAAAGCTCAATTTAGTTCTTAGTATCAGCCAAAATGGTTTTCACTGAAAGAGAATGTTCATGATTGAGTTTTATTTCTGAAACTGTATTAATGAAAATGTTAAGTGGATTTACGCAGTAGACCTTGTGTTGATGAATTTTGTTAGAGCTTTTCTGATTGAAGCCGACTTTTACTGTGCTGTCAGTAATGCTGTAAATAACTAAATACATTTAGAGGCACTGGCAGTGCATCACCTAAATCTGGAAGTGGCAGATAAACAAATTATAATAAACTGAAAGTTGGCAGCTCGACAATCGTCGAATTATTTGTAGGAATTTTTTAACTATCGTTTGATAAGTAATGGTTTATGGCCTGCAAGATCTCCCGGGATCACACTCTTAAACTATTTTTGAGTTTGCATATCTAAAAACATAATATTTAAGAGACAGATTTATAGTATCCAAGAACTGAAGGATTGAATTACACACGAATATGCAATATTACTTTCGCAAATGTTTCGAATAATACGAAAAGGCATGTAAATTGGTGTGTTGCAACGTAACATTTTCTTTTCAGACGCACAAATTACTATTTGAAAAATGAATTGTAGAGAAAGCTACTGGGTATAAACAAATTAATTGATTAAGTAAACCATGTTTACGATTTATAAAAAATTCTATTGAAGACAGAAATCATAGGAAAAATGAAACGATTTAGTTTATTTAACTTGATTTGCTGTATTACAGTTTATTAAGTTGGATCCTGCTAAATCATAACGAACCTCGTCGTATTGCAGAGATTTTATACGCTTTATGGGGTTTCTTTTTAAAAGACTTGCGGGTATTGCGATGTGGATGTATCGTGCTGTCATAAATTGTGATACTGTTGGTGACAGATTATGTTTACTCTCGAAACAAAGCTCCTGGGGATGGTCATATGCTGCGGATGGATATTCCGTTACTAGTTGGGCTTCAACTGTGGCTCTTGTTTTTGCAGCTCCATAAAAATTACCGCACTTTTCTATAACTGTATTATCCAGTTCTTAGATGGTATAAACACTCTGTTAAATATTCCATTTCGAGGCATGGAAACATAAAAATGACTTGTGGAATGATAGTACGTTACCTTCTAGACAGGCTGCAACACCTTGTCATTTAACATCAAAGACATTTTTTAAAGAATGCAGATTCTTCCAGCCATCTAAATATCAACTCTATAGGGCTTAAGCGAATTGTAACCGCTGTTATCGATAAAGTGCCAAATTCAGAGAAATTGATTTTATGTTCTTAGGTGTGGAAACTATTGAAACTTTACCTTGAAAACTGGCATATAGTTTTTAAGGGTTATAAACTGCACGGGTTAAATAAAGACACACGTTTTATTTTCCATGAATAAGCTTGGTGAAAAATGTTGTTGATTATACCTGTATAAAAATTTCTTCGTATCAAATACATATACGTTTTGTTTTACATGGCTAACCTTTATGAAAAATTTTGTGAATTACATTGTACAAGAATTGTTCTATCAAGTAGACTCACGTGTTGTGTTCCAAAGCTAACTTTTATGGAAAATATTGCTAATTATACCGACTGTATAATAACTTTTACTTCTTAAATAACGGCACACTTTTTCTTTTCCATGGTTAACCTCTATAAAAAATTTTGTTGATTATACCGGTATAAGAATTTCTTCGTATCAAATACAAATACGTGTTGATTTCCATGGCTAACCTTTATGGAAAATTTTGTGGATTACACTGTGTAAGAATGTTTCTATCAAATAGACGCACGTGTTGTGTTCCATGGCTAACTTTTATGGAAAATATTGTTAATTATACCGACTGTATAATAACTTTTACTTCTTAAATAACGGCACACTTTTTGTTTTCCATGGTTAACCTCTATAGAAAATTTTGTTGATTATACCTGTATAAAAATTACTTCGTATCAAATACACACGTTTTGTTTTACATCGCTAACCTTTATGAAAAATTTTGTGAATTACATTGTATAAGAATTTTTCTATCAAATAGACTCACGTGTTGTGTTCCATGACTAACTTTTATGGAAAATATTGTTAATTATACCGACTGTATAATAACTTTTACTTCTTAAATAACGGCACACTTTTTGTTTTCCATGGTTAACCTCTATAGAAAATTTTGTTGATTATACCTGTATAAAAATTTCTTCGTATCAAATACACACGTTTTGTTTTACATCGCTAACCTTTATGAAAAATTTTGTGAATTACATTGTATAAGAATTTTTCTATCAAATAGACTCACGTGTTGTGTTCCATGACTAACTTTTATGGAAAATATTGTTAATTATACCGACTGTATAATAACTTTTACTTCTTAAATAACGGCACACTTTTTGTTTTCCATGGTTAACCTCTATAGAAAATTTTGTTGATTATACCTGTATAAAAATTTCTTCGTATCAAATACACACGTTTTGTTTTACATCGCTAACCTTTATGAAAAATTTTGTGAATTACATTGTATAAGAATTTTTCTATCAAATAGACTCACGTGTTGTGTTCCATGACTAACTTTTATGGAAAATATTGTTAATTATACCGACTGTATAATAACTTTTACTTCTTAAATAACGGCACACTTTTTGTTTTCCATGGTTAACCTCTATAGAAAATTTTGTTGATTATACCTGTATAAAAATTTCTTCGTATCAAATACACACGTTTTGTTTTACATCGCTAACCTTTATGAAAAATTTTGTGAATTACATTGTATAAGAATTTTTCTATCAAATAGACTCACGTGTTGTGTTCCATGACTAACTTTTATGGAAAATATTGTTAATTATACCGACTGTATAATAACTTTTGCTTCTTAAATACCGGCACACTTTTTGTTTTCCATGGCTAACCTTTATGGAAAATTTTGTGAATTACATTGTATAAGAATTTTCCATCAAATAGACGCACGCGTTGTGTTCTATGGCTAACTTTTATGGAAAATATTGTTAATTATACTGACTTCGTAAAATACATATACGATTTGTTTTTCATGGCTAACTTTTATGGAAAATATCGTTAATTATACAGACTGTATAATAACTTTTACTTCTTAAATAATGGCACACTTTTTGTTTTCCGTGGTTAACCTCTATGGAAAATTTTGTTGGTTATACCTGTATAAAAATTTCTTTGTATAATATACATATACGTTTTGTTTTCCATGGCTAACCTTCATGGAAAATTTTGTGGATTACACTGTATAAGAATTTTTCTATCAAATAGACGCACATGTTATGTTGTATGGCTAACTTTTATGGAAAATATTGTTAATTGTACCGACTGTATAATAACTTGTACTCCTTAAATAACCGCATACATTTTGTTTTCCATGGTTAACCTCTATGGAAAATTTTGTTGATTATACCTGTACAAAAATTTTTTCCTATCAAATACGCAAGCATTTTGTTTTCCATGGTTAACCTTTATGGAAAGTTTTGTTGATTACACTGTATGCTTATTTTAGCTAGTTTAAATATAGACACACGTTTTGTTTTCCATGATTAACTTATACGGAACATTTTGTTTTTATGTATTATGTATTATACTGTATAATAATATTTACCATCAAATAGATTCACGTTCTGTTTTCCATGGCTAACCTTTATGGAAAATGTTTTTGATTATACCGACTGTATAATAATTTTTACTGTCTTAAATAAAGACACATTTTCTGTATTGCATGGTTAACCTTTAGGAAAAACTCTGTTGACTACGCTGTATAATAATTTTTCGATCAAATAGACGTACGTGTTGTGTTCCATGGCTAAGCTTTATGGAAAATATTTTTTATTAAACTGACTGTATAATAATATTTACTGTCTTAAATAATAACAAACAAACTTCTTGTTTTCCATGGTTAATCTTTATGGAAATTATTGATCTTACTGAAAAATACTTTTTACTATCTTGCGATGTAAAGAAAGATCGGCGCCTATTTGACTACGTCTATTTAAGTTTAGTCTCGAGTAGTCTTTTTTGGTATTACAATGGACCTTTCCGGCGTGAGTACAAGAATAGAACTTGCAACCCCAGCTGAGCGACACCCTAAAAACAAGCCAGAGCCAGCCGGGGTAATGTTGCCCTAAGGCCCCGCTGGTTCGAAATTAGCTGCTGCTTCCAAATGCAGCGGTTTGGGCCGAAAATATAAATTCTGTACTATAGCTCGCGTAAATATTTATCGATGACATACGCGAATTTGTCATTTTTCTAATCGTTTACTTTAGCACTGAGCAAGCATAAATATTTAGGAAAGGAAATGCCAAGAGCGATTTATAAATTCCGCGAAAATTGCAATATATTTTCGCGTCCGGTGAGTCAGTGTGTTGTTGGTCGCAGATTTCGGAAATATTTGTGAAACTCGCTGTGAGGTAACTAGAGCCAAGATTATTTCTAAATAACTGTGTTGAGCAGTTAACTCGTAACCGGATTACAATTTAACTTTTTTTTTGAACCACATCCAAAACTGACCTTTAATTTTGAATGGTTTTGTTTAACTTTTCTTAACGAAAATCCGTCCGAAAGGGCTATACTTACTATGAATATTAGCACATACTTGCAATGTTAAAAAAATACATGTTTGAAACGAAGTGCGAACCCGGTTTTACTTAGTTGCAACTCACCCAAGAATTTTTAAAAATAATCAAAGCAACCCCGTAGAGTTATTACAACCTCCAGCCCGAGAAGAGTTAAAATTAGAAAGCTTTTCCAGGGTTTAATTAAGGAAAACAAAATTAATTGTATCCAAATGGGGAAAAGTTACAATGTTTAATTTTACTGATTAATAGATGAAAAATGTTCTGCCACAAACCAACATTTCACTGATAATTACAAAAATTCATCACCGACCTAAAAATAGGGGCAATGATAATACTGTGAAGTTTTAAAGATTTTAATAGGTTGGCTCTGACTTTATTAAGTTCAATTACGGTACACGTGCAGTGTTTCTTCAACAGCTTCAAGCACGTGCTTGTCCTCTTAATAAAACTTTGCCCGACCCCATTGTATGTTTTTTTATAGGATCCGTGGGCGGTTGTGGAATTAATTGAATTTGTACAGTAAACGTATTATATCTCGAATATACGTTTTGTACTACATAAAGATTGAGCATTCAGATAAAGGCACAAAATATCCAGCTGTATGATTGCGTGCTGTTTGCGTTTTAATAGTTGTGGCCCTAATGTTCTTTATCGCTATATTTGCCCAGTGGCGTGGGAAATGTTGCTTCCTTTGAATTACCACGTTAAACCCCAAGTTGTAAAGGCAGCAGCAAAGTAACGAGATCGAAGAGTGTGTGATAATAAAAGTAGCACAAGCCGGCGCCTCCACCAAATGTTACGTAATGAAATATCTCGGCACTATAATATCAACTTCTTTTGTTCTGTGTGTCACAAAGGGCGTTTTTATATTTAGTGCAAGAACAATGAAAGTGCAGAGATAAGAGATGAAAAAGAGCAAGAAATTTGAGAGAAACTCAAGGTTCTACGCCATTAATGTGTGGAACGTTAATTTTTGCCTCATAGCAAAAATTCCTGACAGTTTACAGTGCATAAATTTTGAACTGGCATTTCGTGTACTTATTATGTGCGTAATAAAGAGTTGACATTAGGTTTGGCATTTTATGTAATTTCAGTTTATTTCGATTCGTGGCGGGTTTTCCTTGGCTTACTTCCTCCTTTTTTCTATTTTTTATTAAGCTGGAACGATAGGCCATTTGTTGGTGTTTTTATATCACATTATTTGCACAAATTGTTGATTTTAACCGCAATGAAGATGTTATGCATAATGAATGTATATTAAAATGCCGCACGCAAAGCAAAACGTTAAATGACTAAACAAATTATCTTCTGGCACTCATCCACCTTTGGCTCAAATATCACACCCCAATTAAATGCGGGGTGCATGGATTTTCATAGCATAGCAAATTTGAGAAATTTAAACCGGAAGTTCCAAGATTAACAAGAGGGTGCCGCTTCTATTCTACGTTTTAGGACACAAAGAAAATGTCAATGTACAGTTGTCTTTATCATTTGGAATAAGCATTTCTTTAACAGTCACCTGTATTTAACGGACCAACCTCATTACTTGTAATAATTTCGAATTATATTCACAATGGTACCAGTGCGTTAATAACTTCTACAAATGTTTCATATGAAGGTGAAACTGTTTGCGGAAAATGAATAGAAAGAGAATATTATTCTTATTTTTCTTTAGCCTTAAAGAACCGCATTTTTCTCCCCTCGCCTGCATTTAAATAATCAGAGAGAAAATGTTGCTACATTTATTTAGCATTAAGGATAGACTACGCTCTTACTCTGCTTGCACCAACGTTATCTTTTTATAAGGCCTGTTCAAATCAGTGCGTTTTCAAGTTCCAAGTAGTTTTAGGCGCAACAGCGAATGGACCAACCTCATATTTTTTATAAATCGTATTCGCAATCGATATTAGTGCATCTGTAACATCTACAGGCGTTCATAGTAAAACTTCTGCTGTTAAGATACGTATATGTCGGAAGCTTGCCTTTATTTAGCGGACCGACCTCATCTTTTTATTACTTAAATGTATATGAATGTGTCTGAAACGTCTACAGACTTTTTGTTTTATAATAGCTTGAACTATTCGCGAGTAAAGAGTTTCTACTACAGTTTTTATAGGATTAAGAATATTTATCTCTCCTACGCTGGCTAGTTTTTAGCCTCGTCTTTTTATAAATTCTATTCTTATAGATATCAGCGCGCTTTCTATCAATGTTTGCTGCTGTGGTGTAAACACTTTTAGAGTGACAAAAAATGTAACTATACGATTTTCCTTGGCATTATGAACAGGCATCTCTGCATATTATGGACCAACATCATACATACACATCATTACATATATTCGTAAATGTATCAGTGCAACTGGCACGCATGCAATTATATATAGTACAGAACAATCGCGGACCACATGTATCACCTTGTGGGATACCATTTTTAAATTTAATTTTTTTAACCGCATTACATCAACTAATATTATCGTTCTGTTTTATAATATAATATTGCATGAAATAAAAATGGCATTGGAACAACTATATCATCTAAGATTTAAACGTCCACATATATGTGTGAGTAATTGTAGTTTTAAAATAAACCGTGTTAGTGGTATTAACCACATCCTTGATAAGCTGCATATCCTCGTATGTGCGTTACGGTATCTATAAGAAGTTGGCTGTGAAAATAAGCCAACTGTTTCTAGATTTTCAGACCAGATGACTAAGAGCCCGTCTGGAAGCTGTTCCCTGACCTCGATGAAAACTCAAAACCGCAAGGCAGGGCGCATTTAAAGCATCAGGTGCGCAATTGCGGTTTATCTGTCCACGTATTCGCGACACAAATAGGCTTTAATGTTGCGGTTGCAGTTCATACTACAGTATACGCAAACAGAGCATTTTTGCGAGACTGTACGGCTCCGGTCTTTTAAACCGATCGATCCGGAGTGTACCTGCTGTTGGCTGGCGACCAGGCCGGGTTCGTGACGTCACACGATCAATGTGTTTGCCTCCTCCTAGCGAGTGAAAGATGCCTGTTCCCCTCCGCCCCTGCGTCGTGGTCCAGCCCTGGTCCCACCAGCATCCCTACCCTCCTCCGTGCAGTGCAGTGTACACTCACCATCTCGTTCGATTTCAGCCTCGGAATGCCGATTCTCTTTTTGTGCTTGTTGTGGTTGTACTTGCACTGCTGCAAGACTGCGATGCGTTTTATTGAGATTGCCAAACAGCATTATGGCATGATTTAAGTTTTCTGTATTTTCATTTCCTTAACGTAAACACTGCATCCGGAATTAGCCAAACTGCAATTTTTTAGTTGATAATATCAATAATTTCCTACATTTTTTTGAAGACGCGTGCTTATTAATTCTTTTTTTCTTTTGAAGATAAAGTTTCCAAAATTTAACTTTCTGCTACTATAAAAATCTATTATGAAACTACAGTAATTCTTAAGGTACAATGTACAAATTATTCTCAAAATACTGTTGATTTCAAATTTTGATTTTTGCGGGTGTTCTGTCATGACATCAAACGTCCCGAGACAAAGAAATTGTGTGATCAAACGAATTACGTAGTGACACGTCACAAGTAATAAATAGAGCATGCTCCTGATAATGTGACGTCACAAATTCGAATTCGTCTACAAATTCCACCCTATTAACGACAATTTCTTTAGAAAATCGTAACGTTTTTACTTCCTTGGCAGTCTTACATTTTAGTTTTAAACTAACAATTTAACAATACGTCAAAGTTTCTATGGTGGAAATCCTAGCCACATATTAGCATATTTCGAAAATCGTATGTGGGTAGGAGATATTTCATAGCTCGAAATTTACAAATAGGACGAATGACATATAAATAGACCAACTGAAAAAATTAAGAAGAATTAAGGGAAAGGGAGGTTATTAAATAAGAAAAACAAGATAAACATAGGATGCAGTATAAGGGTCTATGAACTGGCACATAACAAACTGGCGGAATATAAAATAGGGCAGTAGATAATCAATAAAGAGGAACATTAATTTCTTCTTCTCGTTTCCTCCTTATGCCCCTTCGGAGCGTCGGAGGGAACATTAATTTAAATACGAAAACAGCAGAAACTGAATTGACGAGAAAATTCAGTAGAGGACAAGGACAGAGCGAGAGATGAAGTGAGATAGTAGGCCGAAAGACAGATTAAAGAAAAGCACAGATAAATAAGGCGTAAGATAGTTGATAAACTAGAAAGTTAACAATCTGGAATGAATGACGCTAAAGAGAAAGCGAATTAAAAGGATCGAATGCGGATACGGAAGTAAGGTGTAACGGAGATGAATTTAAAGACAAAGATAGGACATGGATTGAGAAACGAAACTGTGCAACAAGAACGGCGACGGAAAGCAATATGGAGAGGTGGCGAGTGGATGAAGAGCTTGCCAATGTTAAAGAATTTAAAAAACAAATTAATTCATAGATGCGAAATGAATGTGGATGGAGGGAATGAAATTGAGAAGAAAAAGGATCAGTTGAATATAGCTTAAGAAGACCACAAGTAATGGAGAGGGTGGCAATGTTAACGATGAAGTTAGTCGATAAATAAAACTGGAGAAACACGGGTAATGGATCGTAAATTAAAGAAGAGGGAGAAAGTAAATTAAATTAAAAATCTAAAGCTTACGTGGATCAGGAAGAGGTTGTAGAAACGGGGACTTAAAGTAAAGTAAGATAGAAAAATCAATTTAAAGGTGAAAACAGCAGTTGAAGAGACGAACATCATTAGAGGGCAAGATCGTGTAGTAGAATTAATGAATGGGGTTTCAGAGACATGATGGGGATTGGGAAATAACGTGGTGATTAGGAAGTAGTAAATAATCGTAAGATATTGATGAAAAAGGTAGTGGGGGAAGATAAAGTTACAAATCTAAATGAGAACTGGAGGAAGTTGATGTAAACAACGGGGATTAGTGAAAAGTAAGATAATACAGATTGAGGTTGGTGAACGAAGAGGCAAATTTAAAAAATTAAAGAGAAGTTGGAAGGACAAAAGAAAATGAGGAGAAGAACATCACTAAAGAGTAAGATAGGCAGAGAATTGATGAAGAGAGTAGCAGTGATATAAACTGAAATGGACAGGGAAACTAGATTGTGAAGGCAATAACGCGATTTTTTGGACATGGCGATATAGTTGAAAATCTAACCTGGAACTGGAGATAGATAGGGAGGATAGGAGGGGGAGGCAAGGAGTTGTTCCAAATGGTAGCAGTATTACAAATAACGTAAATAACTAAAATTGTAGAGAAAATTGTTAGCAAAACGTACGATGGAGAAGAGAGAGTTAGTGGAGGGAAAATCTAAAGGAGCACTGAAGAAGGACGAAGCTGAATACAGTTACAGATAAAAACAGAATGGAGGGAGAAATTAAGTTACTGCAAATAATGAGCCATACAGACGCTAACGGTGTCAAATATGAGATAGATAGAGAAATGGGATTGTGAAGAAAGAATGGTAATGAATATTAAAATTGTAAAGACGACGAGTGTGGAGTGATGAAACTAAAAATATAAATGGGAACTGTAGGAGGACGACCAGAAAAAAAGAGTGTTAATGGACGGTCAGATGGGAACGATGGCGTAAATTTAACGATGAAAGGGGGAGTTGGAGAAAGAAATGAGGAGAAAAGCATCGCTAGAAGGTAAAACGCTCAGACAGTTTATAAGGGCATAAGATTGTAGGGAAGGAGTTGTTTCAAAAGCTAGCAGTATTACAGATAACGTAAATAACTAAAATTGTAGAGAAGATTGTCAGAAAACGTACGATGGAGAAGAGAGAGTTGGTGGAGGAAAAGTCTAAACAAGCACTGAAGAAGGACGAAGCTGAATATAGTTACAGATAAAAAAAGCGTGGAGGGAGAAATTAAGTTACTGCAAATAATGAGCCATAGAGACGCTAACAGTGTCAAATATGAGACAGATAGAGAAATGGGACTGTAGAAAAAGAATGTTAATGAATCTTAAAATTGTAAAGACGGCGAGTGTGGAGTGATGAAGTTAAAAATATAAATGGGAACTGTAGGAGGACGACCAGAAAAAAAGAGTATTAATGGACGGTCATATGTGAACGATGGGGTAAATTTAACGATAAAAGGGGGAGTTGGAGAAAGAAATGAGGAGAAAAGCATCGCTGGAAGGTAAAATGGTCAGACAATTTATAAGGACGAGATGGTATAGGGAAAGAAGATTAATAAAGCCTAAGAAGGTGAGGAAAATGAGGTTGTACAAAAAAATGGATTAGTGGAGGAGAAGTTGGGAAAGCAGAGGGTTGGCAAAGAAGCGGATGAAGGAAAGAAGTGGAGAACGAAATGAGATTGAAAAGAGAAGCTGAAAGACAACGTCTAGCAGTGCATGTCTAATTAAAATTTAAAAGAATTTGAGTGTGTGCTCGTGGAATCCAGGGATTTTGAGTAGCGCCCAAAATTAATGCAAACGGTGAGAAATAAAATAACATGAAACGCAAAGAATTACACTTGTTAGCTAACAATTTATACATACTAATTAGGAAGCATTGAAATGGAAATTAATTAGTTGGTGGCTTGTTAACATTATTGTGTTAGTGTGAAAAATTCCACGTGTAATTATTCGATGATAATTACGTTCATCAACGTTAGTTGTTTAAATTATAATTTTTGTTTCGTTTTTAATGTCTTTCGTTTGAAATTCAAACTTTCTGGAGAATAAATACATAAATAAATAAGTCTGCGCACTAAAGTTCACACGAGTTGTGTGTGCAGGATTCGAGATTCAAGGTATTGTCTCACTGAAGAGATGAAAATGGTTTCGTAAATCTTCCACCAATGCATTGTTTACCATTCTTTTCATATGTATAACTTGCATAAAATTGCAGTTTGGGTGTTTTGCAACAAATTGTTGGGTATGGAACTGAATGTTTCTCAATCCATCCCCGGTCGTTTTGAATGGGCTCCGCGAACATCCTTTTAGTGTGTCATAGTCTGAGACGTATTTCAATCATCGATCAATAAGGACACCCTGCGTTATTTACTGTGGATATAAACTGAAAGGTTACATTTGCAGCTTTTAGAAAATTTACATCTGGAGCTTCTGGAAAATTTATATCTGGAGTTTTTGGAAAATGTTTGCCTCTTTTCATCAATGCAATCGAAATAACTTCATGTTGCTATAGCAACGTTATCATTTTAATAATGATTGATTTTTTGTAGAGTTTGTAGGTTTATTAATCTTAGAGCTGTTTCCGCTATTAAATCCTGACGCTAAGGCCTGAAAGCTGCCCGATTTGAAATAATTGATGGCGAAAATATGCAAAAGGAAAAGCGATGATATAGCTAGATCAAATAATAATTTGTTCATCAAACTGTTCGTAATATTAACAAAATACCTGGTCCGGGTTCACAAACCTATGACTTATGCCACACCTAAATTTTCACTCATTAATATTTAACCACAATTTAAAAACGGCGTAAGAAATACCCATTTCTCCTAGAAGAATCTCAATCTTCAGTAACGTAGGATTAAGAATTCTTTAATATATTTGGAACTCTGGCTTACTTCCGATTAAGTAAATTGAGTTATTTGATTGTTGGTTTTGTAGACTTCTTAAAACCGATAAACATTTATTAGTCGATGTATCTATTTGTTTTGACATCTGCAAGACTAGGAGTTCTTCTTCGTTATTCTCCCGTCCGCGTATGAAATTATATTTTATGCTATTCCCTGTATATGGCTCAATTCTTGTGTAGTGATATACTTGTACAAGTGATGTTCCCCCTTTTATCGTGTTAGGTTAGGTTAGGTTGTAAGCTGAAATTCCAGTCTGCCTATACTGTTATACAGCTTCCCTATATCCCTTTCTCAAATCCGTCTATCTTTACTTCGTACGAATTAAGTTGGGTTAGGTTGTAATTAGTTCAACCGATGTAACACCAATCTTAGGTGTTATTTTGGGAGTTATGGATTTGCCACGCCATTGTTAGTGCCTTTATAAATAACTCATTAATTCCGTCGAGTTAGAGCGTGGCGCAGGCGAATGTAAAGCTATTGAAACTGAAATAAACGCGCAATAAACGGTTGCCAAGGATATTATAGTGAATCGATTGCTTGGAAGCCATTCCCATTCGAGTAAATGAACTTTCAAGGGGAAACCGAAGCCGTGACCATGCATCTTACATTCTAAATTAATCAAGTCTCGACGCTGGCCGCAGTAATCTAGAGATCAATACCGGGACGTGTCGTGCGCCAACTATCTATGGCCATAGTTGGCGGCATTGCGCTTGTGTCCCGAAAAAACCGGGGCTCGCTGATGCCCATGGGAACTAAACGAGAGCAAGTGGATTGCGCTGAAACGCACAGTATTAGTCAGGAAGTTTTCGGATCAATGAAAAAGCTCGCCCACGCGATCTGCCTTTTCTAAGCCTCTGCGAAACATGAAAATGATCGCGCAACAATGGAAACGTGTACGGTTTGAATGAATGGGTGTGCCACTACACTGCTGAAAAATGTTTAGATTAATTTTCATACCTTTTCATTGTGATGAAGTATGGCATTTTCCTCTTACATCGACGTATTTATCAAGTATTAGTGGTTTAATCTGCTGCTACGGCTAAACGCATACACACACAAAGTTTTCCTCTTTTACTTTTCAATGGGTTAAGACATAGGCAAATAAGCACAATGTTCATTTGCCTATGGTTAAGACCAAATAACAGACTACCAGAAGCAAAGGACAGCAACAGCTAACGTTTACATTTTACAGAAAATATACTACTCATACTATTTCACTTATTTCTTGTTTTCCTTCCCAGAGAAATGGAAAATTGTCAAATGCATATACTCAAATAATTTCTCCAACGTTGTGGGATAGCACACTCCACTCTTCTCGACGCAAAGTCAAAACTATTGCACCATCGTAGTTTTTGTTGAAAAAAGAAATAGTTTATCTGTAACAATATAAATATATGGGTATATGATATAATAATACAATATATATTTTAAAATATAAATAGATAATGAAGTGCATGAACATGTCGATAAACATAAATATAACTAAAGATCAATATATTCACATATATAGACATTTGCATATTAATATCTCTATATATGGTAATAATCGGTCATATATCAATTCTTGTCGGTATATGTGAATATCTATAATAAAAAAACCTTAAAATGTACTTCCATGTACCACACATATATTTACTTAAGTTCTGTTGTGAGCATATCTTTTGTTAATTTAACTGGAGGAGATACGTAGTTATGTATCGATATATTAATAAGGGTATTGTGAGGGTAACAATTGTAAGTATTTTAGTAAACAGAGCCCAAGCATATTGGCATACTGATATATCAGTATTTCTTAATATACAGTCCAACTCGCTTAATACGAGTTTGGGTGCAACGAGAGATTGGACATAGCGAGTGTCTAAGAAGTATATGATTGTGTTCCCGCTTACAACGAGCGCTTGTCTCGAAGGCAACGAGCAAAAACTAAAATATACATGCCAGTTTGTCGGATACTACGTTTATTGTTTATAATGGGCAAATACTTACACACCCAAAGGTCTCGCTATATCCTATTTGAACTGTACTGCGTTTTATAGATATATCAGTATTACGATAGTTATCCATTGGCCTTATTTTGTTTGGCGATATATTAATATTTATTTTGTTTCATCGGGAAACTTTCAGTATCCCCCCATTCCCGCATTATTACAACTGGAACTAAGGAAATACAGTAGTTTACTAATGCCATAAATATCTGTGGATAATAACTAGTTTATCAAAATCAGTATATATCGATATTTGTGTGTATAATACTTATTTCATCAAAATCAATATATCGATATTTGTATGGATATTAACTAATTTATCAATATTAGTATCGTTATATCTGTGGATGATAGCTGGATTTACAATCTCGATTAGATGTATGTGTGGATGATAACTATTTTATCAATATCAATTATGGGTATAAGTGTGGATGATACCTAATTTATCGATATCAATTATTGGTATATGTGTGGATGATAACTTGGTTAGCATTATCAATATATTGATATGTGTGTGAATGATAACTAGTTTATCAAAATCAATATATCGATATTTGTGTGGATATTAACTAGTTTATTAGTATCAGTATCGCTATATCTGTGGATGATAGCTAGATTTACAATATCGATATATCGATGTGTGTGTGGATGATAACTTGTTTGGCATTAGTAATATATTGATATGTGTGTGAATGATAACTAGTTTATCAAAATCAATATATCAATATTAGTTTGGATATTAACTAGTTTAGCAGTATTAGTATTGTTATATCTGTGGATGTTAACTAATTTATCAATATCAATTATCGGTATATGTGTGGATGATATCTAATTTATCAATATCGATGATTGTATATGTGTGGATGATAACTAGTTTATCAATATCAATATATTGATATTTGTGTGGGCTAGAACTAATTTATCGATATCAGTTATTGATGTCGATGATAAATAATTTATTAATATCAATTATCGATATGATAACTAGTTTAGCAATAGCAGTATATCGATATATGAATATGTGGTTGATAACTACAGTATGTACATATTATATACTGCTCAAAAAAAGTTTTGCATATTCACAAAAATGCAGAAAGGCTACAGAAGTTTGACTATGCGAGCTTTACATTGAACTGGTACCCTGTATATCAAAAATTTACGTTTATTCAAGAGGAAATGCCTGGCATTGAGCTAATTTTGAAAGAAATTGCTTTAAGCATAATATCTAACTGTTACTGAGGTAACAAAGGTTCTCTCACAAATGCTGTCATTAATGTCATGTAGTTGCAAGAATGCGTAGGCACACTATTACGTAATTTAATTGGTCGCGCGTAGTCGCTTTGGTTCAGTAAGGCTTTAACCAAAGAGATATTGCTAACTGGGTTGGGGTGAATCAAAGTGACATGTCGCGGGTATGGAAGAGGTGCAGAGAAACCCATTCCGTAATGGACCGTCCCCGAGAAGGTCGTCCTCGCAAAACAACGGCTGCTCAAGACCGTTTTGTTCTGCTGAGTACCAGAAGGGATCCCACACTCGATGCTACTGAGCTTCAACGTGAACTACTGCTGGCTTCTGGAGTGTATGTTTCCACGCAAACAATAAGAAATCGGTTGCATGATGAGTCTCTGTATGCGAGAAGGCCTCTACGCCGAAATCCCTTACAGAATCATCACAAAATGGCACGTCGTGTGTGGGCCCAAGCACATCGTGAATGGAGACTTGAAGACTGGCGATATGTGATGTTCACAGATGAGACCAGGGTTGCCTTTCATCCCGATAGTCGACGCAAAAGGATATGGAGAGAACGTGCCAGGCTTCAGCATGTTCAAGAAGTTCATAAGTTCGGGGGAGGTTCAGTGATGTTCTGGGCAGGGATAATGCTAGGACGACGTACCCCGTTGGTACCTATTGAGGGCACTCTTACGGGACCGCGTTACATAGACGAGATACTACAACCAATTGTGCATTCATTTCGCGAAGAAGTTGGAGAGGAGTTCATTCTCATGGACGACAACGCCAGACCTCATCGAGCTGCAGTTGTGGAAAAATTCCTCCACGAGTCGAACATAGCCCGGATGCATTGGCCTGCGATATCTCCTGACATGAACTGCATCGAACATGCTTGGGATATGCTAAAGCGCGCAATTGGTAAGCGCAGGAATCCTCCCAGAACCCGTCAACAGGTCATTGAGGCAGCTGTCGAAGAATGGGATCGCCTTCCACAAGAGGTGCTGAACAACTTGATAGGAAGTATGCCGCGAAGAGTGCAGGCACTGTTAGATGTTCGTGGAGGATACACGTCCTACTGACACAGCTCAAACAGGTCAAATCAACGTAATAAACAAGACGTGTTCAAGTGTTCAGTTCATAACTTTATGTTTTCTTGTTGTAATTTAACAGATTTTGTTTCAGTAAACTATACCTATTTACGACTTTTGTTCAGAATATGTATACTTTTCAATTCTCCACAAAATATCTAAATGAAATTAGTCATCACTGAAAACGCTTATGATGCAAAACTTTTTTTGAGCAGTATATTAACAAAAATTAAAAATACATATTCCTGCTCAGAGTTGTTCTGCGATTTTTTTAATATTAATATTGCTTCAAAAGTATTATCCGACAGCCTGTTTCTTCGAGAGGTTAGACTTTGGCCACCGGTACTAAAAAGCCGTTCCATACGTGCAGACGAGGGCAACATAGCATTATACATTATGAAAATGTTTAATATGCTTTCAGAAATTAATAAAGATTTAACGTCTTTTGATTTGCCATGAAAATATTTTAAACACTCTATAATAATTAATTAACCAGTTAAGCAAGAATAGAATTTTAATAATATTGTATTTGTTAATCGAAGCTTTAGATATTACCTACTTATACATGCAAATCTTAAAATAAAATAGTATTTAAGTTATAAAAGATAACAGAATTATAAAAAATAGCACTTCCAATTGTGGTTTTCAGTGAAGAACTGGCTGACAGGGATTGATTTCCTACGGGCCGGCATTACAGAATTCTCATTGAAACGTTTTCAATATTATGACCGCATTGCCTGGGTCAATTCAAATTATTCAGTTCGCCCCTGGTGCGTTTTACCTAAGCCGATTATGAATAGGATAAAAAGAGAAAGTATTTTAGATGACTTCCCCAGCGGCATATTTAATAAACGACCAATTAAGAAATACAATAACTGACATATGAGTTGTCCACTATCAAAACTGGCTATATCACTTTTTTGTTGAAAATGAGTTGCGCACGTCAAATGATTAAGAATTTAGCCCTCTATCTAATAAACCTATCAAAATGTTTCAAAAGTAGCTATATTTGGGTAAAACTGCGGTTTGAATTTCGTAAAATATGTATTTCAAAACTCTTTATGTCTATCATGAAAACTGTTTCAAAACTGTCTATGTGTCCTATGTATCAGAACTAGCTATATTCCTAAGGTCTTAATGGGTAGTCGATCTGTACCGAATCTTGACTAGCATCAGCATCTTCATTTCCAATATCATATTGACGACTCTACAGTACAAAAGCATGTTTTATTCCCTTACAACCACTTAATTGCTTCGGTGTAAATGGCGCAACTAGACGTAAATCAAATATTTAAACATAATGTTGTAACCCGAATTTTTTCCTAAAAAAGATTTTCTCTGAAAATTGTCTTCTTTAAGTTTACAACTAGAAATCGCCTGATCTATTCCTTTGGTTTCTCTGATTGCGTCTTTAAATCGGTTGTCTGTAGAGGAAACATTTATAAATGGGTTTACTTCTATTATAGTGTACGTTCCACAAAGGCTCGCACTACTTTAGAGATAGAACTAACTCTTCTCTTGCGAATTTTTCTGGCCAATGAAGTGGCGCTATCAAAAACCAAAGGATTTTGATGTTTTGAAACGCGTTCGTAATAAGAATAATAATAATATATGCTTTATTAGCTCAATAGCTACATAATAACATTGCACAAATGGTAACATTGGTAATAGGAACAAAAGAACACTTATACTAAACATTAACTAGCAACTTAGCCTAGGCACATATTAATAAACTAACATAACCAACAATCTAACTTATATCTAGTGTTAATTACTGATCTTCCTTAACAACAGGTTTAATTTTGTTTAAAAACTTTGATGTTGAGCGAATCCTGCACATCCCTCGGTAAACTATTAAACAATCTTACTCCTGAATAGAATACAGAGTTCATTATAGTGCCTTTTTTATACAGTGCTTCCCAAAAGTAACGGATAAATTCTATAAAATCGTTAAGAAAAATATTTCATAAAAATACTCGGACACGTCGATTTTTATTTTTAAATTGTCATTTAGAGATGTAATTTTCAACCCCCCACCCCTCAACCCCTAAGCCCTAGCAACTCCATCTTTAAAATTTCAAATAGCAAAGTACCCCTTATGATACCTCATCTGATAGCTTTCTTTATGCTGAATACAACAAAAAAAAAAGCTTTTCAAAATCGGTTGATAAATAACGGGGATATTTACCAAAATGTATTCAAATGAAAGTGCCAATATTCGAGCAGGCGTTGATACGGTTGTAGCAATGAGTGATAAAAACAATTGAAATTTATCGTTCTCAGTACGTTTTAATGCGTTTATGTAGTATTTTTAAGTTTGGATGAAAAAAAAATTCTTTTCTTATTTGAAAAAAAATTTTTTTTTGTGAAAAAAAAATTTTTTTTTCTTAATTTCCCAAAACCCGTCGCAATGTTTGCAGGACGTACTGAGAACATAAACTTCAATTGTTTTTACCACACATTGCTAAAACCGTATCAACGCCTGCTCGAATATTGGCACTTTCAATTGAATACATTTTGTTAAATATCGCCGTTATTTATCAACCGATTTTGAAAAACTTTTTTTTTTTGTTGTATTCAGCATAAAGAAAGCTATCAGATGAGGTATCATAAGGGATACTTTGCTATTTGAAATTTTAAAGTTGGAGTTGCTAGGGCTTAGGGGTTGAGGGGTTGAAAATTACATCTCTAAATGACAATTTAAAAATAAAAATCGACGTGTCCGAGTATTTTTATGAAATATTTTTCTTAACGATTTTATAGAATTTTTCCGTTACTTTTGGGAAGCACTGTATAGCAGTCATTATTGAATTTTCAGGGACAAACTTCTAGGGCTTAAAGTATACACGAAATCAAACATTTTTTGTTAATAAATGTACGGTTAAAAGTGTTTCCTTTCAGGGATGTGTTCCTCGAAGATTCTTTAAGAAGCGCCTAAATGTAGGCAACTCAATTTACTATCTACTATTTGTTTCTATAACGATGCAAATTAATACAGGATACCGAATTGTGTCAAAATTGACGTTATTTGAATGCATGATCGTTTTTTTTCAAAACTCCGTGTGACCTGTACAAAATAATTTTAAAATGCAATTTGGTTTGTCTATTTTCAGGTACTTCTTAAAGAATTTTTAAGAGGCTCTATTTTCTAAAGGAAACACCACACCACACATTTATTAACAAAGGTTGTTTGCTTTGTTGTGTTTTGCAAGCCCTAGACGTTTGTATGCTACCCCAGTTGAAACTGTAGAAGAACTTACTTTCCGCTGCATGCGAAGAAGTTCAACAGACTCCTGGTATGTTTGAAGCGGTGCGCAGATACTTGCTTCGTAGATGTGCTTCGTGTGTAGAAGCTGGGGGGCGACATGTTGAATGTTTACTATAATTTTGTTAATTTTTGAATTAGTTATTGTAAATTTTTCAAATAGTTGATTTTTGCTTTGTAATTTTGATTTTTTTCTATTGCTTAGTTTTGAAGTATTTTGTTAATTAATTTAATTTAAATTTAATTTGAATTTGAAAAGTGGGAAAGAGGGCTTTATTTATCCTGTATTAATTTCCGTCGTTATGGAAACAAATAGTATGTAGTAAATTGAGTTGCCTACATTTAGGCGCTTCTTAAAGAATCTTCCAGAAGCACCATCCCTGAAAGAAAACACTTTCGACCATACATTTATTAACAAAAAATGTTTATTTTCATGTATACTTTAAGCCCTAGAAGTTTGTATAAGTATATACGTAACAACTAAACTATTAAACTTGCAAACTAGATCTTGCTTGGACAACATCTTTTCTTTAGGTCAGATCTCATAGAAAATTATAAAGCGAACAACCTAGAGACATTTTAACCTTCGCAGACCTTGAGAAGGCGCACGACAATGTATCACAAAATGTAAAACAACAAATCCGGACAGCAATGCAAAGACTATATATTATATTAGAAAAATGGATTAAGATTGACAAACAACTATACACCAACAAAGTAACGAAAATTAAAATCCAAAACTTAATACCGCAAAATTTAGCAATTACTAGGAGATTAGAATAGGTATGTACTTTATCGCCACTACTATTTAACGTGTATATAGTCCAGGCCTTGCGGGAACGAAATAATAAATGTCCAAGAAAAGGAATGAAGTTAACGATACGAAATTAAAATATTTGTTATTTGCAAATGGCGAAAGCGATATTATCATTAAAAATGGGAAATTTGGCGTATATGATACAAACGTTAATACGATAATTTGAGAGATGAGGATTAAATATAATTACAGACAAAACCAAATACATACATGTAGAGGAACAAAAAGGTGAGACCCAAATTGGAAATGATACTGTAACACAATGCACTAGCTATAAATATCCAGGAGCAATAATCATGGCAGACGATAAAATTGACGAAGATGTAAATGATAGAATTCGAATGAGAAACATAGAATCTAGAATAATATGGAACAGAAAACTAACGAAGGAGAATATTTCATAGTGTTATCCAAAGTTTCGTGCTATATGGTGGAGAAACATAGCCAGTAACTAATACAATTAGAAACAAAATAAGATCTGTTAAACTAGATTTTTGTAAACGAAGCGAAAAACCGAGAATATCTGCAACGAAATAGAGATTAAATTTTCCATAATAAGAAGCCTGCACAACTTGACATAGACGGCATGGCCAAATAGAAAGAATGCCGAAAGGGAGATGGGAAAAACACATTTCCAATGGTCCCCTAGATGGAAGAGAAGAAAGGGCAGACGCAACTTCAAATGAAGAACATATGTATACAATACATTGGAAGAGAGGATAGGTCCTTCTCTTTTAAGGAGTAGATTAAGTAGACCGTCGACTATGGGAGATAAGGACGATAAACCAATAAAGGGAAAAGACCCTTCCTATTGACCCAATAGGAGAAGAGAGAACTTGCTAACTATTTCACCTTCATTATTTTACCATAAGAATCGACAATATTATCGAAAATATTTAGGAATTTGTGATATTTCTAATATAACCGTTACAATTTTTGATTATAAATTGGAACTGTGTTTTTTTTAAATCTGTGCCTTAAATGCCCCTACCAAAGCTTCAAATGATACCTACGATACAAATATTTATGGTAAATTAATGTATGTAAACTCAATAGATTAGAAATTTCATAGACGGGGTTAAGAAAAGCTTTACAAGAAGAAGTTATTGAAATTGACTAAAGTTCTTCAGATGTAATTTTTATATATTCAAGACTGTCGGAAGCTTGCCATGTTTATAGTTAGACTTACAGACAACTGATTGAAAATAGTAATCGAATTTAAAGTAAATTATATCACTTTTGCATAGATGCAATTCTAGTACAGTGTTGTAATAAATAAACTTCGAAAAACTATAGTTTACGTAGTAGCTATAACTCTGAAGATTCCACAAGCAAAATATTTATTTCTACAAAGTGTTTTCACAAAACGTTGCCATTATATGGGATTTAGGTATACCTACTGTTTCGTTTTTCGGTTTGTTTAATAAGCGTCAGTTATTGGGTTTCCAAATACCGATGCTACCAGAAGTTCCACCATTATAGAAGATACACGGAACGTTTATAGAAAAAAATTGAATTTTAATTTTCCAATAATATTTAGCTCCAGCTATGTTAAAATATTAACATTATAAATTACAATCTATTTATGGGCAATTTAAAACTAATTTGGTTTTATTTTTCTACTTAATTTGCAAGAAAAAGATTACCAGTGACTTGAAGATCAGTTATTATTGCCTATTGTCAATTTCATAAAAATCTAATGTGCAATTCAGTAATCCGTTGCCTTTCTCCTTTTCTACGCTACTGACGCGACGTAAAGGCTTTTGGAACAGGGCAGACAATTGTCAGTTGTTAATTTTATCATTTAATTAAATCGCAAATGTTTTACGGAGATTGTTTATTATCTTCCCTTACTCAGCAAGTGTAAAAAAAATGCAGCAGCCAGTTTTAGTACAATTTATTCCATGTCACGTAGAACTGCGAAACAATTCTCGGTTTTAGATATCAGATTTCAAATGTAAATTTCAGAACTTCAGAGGGATTCTCGATCCTAAAAGTCGCATTACATTTCAGACAACAGTAAAACAGTGCTCGATTCTAAGTATCGAAATCGGATTCTTACGGAATCTATTCGTTTCAGAATCGAGAACTGTTTCATATAGATTCAGCGCTAGCAATTATTTTCAATTACAACTAGTTTTTTTCTGTTAAAATTTTGTTTCTATTATGTAGATATCTGGGCATACAACCTTCATAATTGAAGATTACTTCAACAGTAGAAGTTGTACAATTACTCGCTTCTTGTGTTTTGAAGAATTACTTAAAAATACCCGGATTTTTCATCCACTCCCGAACAACTTCCGCTTGCTGATGTAGTTATGTTATTAAATGGTTAACTCTATTGGTTTTGATTTCAGTAAAGGAAAAGAGATACCTCGTGTTCACGGACGATATAAAATGATTTTTAGGGAATTTACTTTTATTTGTATTTATACAAAAGGAATTACTTCTAATTATAAAAATCTTGGTATACACTTCCTGCAAGCTAACCTGTACATTTCTCTGTACGCAACCAAAGACGCTTTTTAAACTGCAAGAACCAATAACAGCGGTAAACTAACTGTTAGTCTGTTCTTTTTTACGAGAGCATTATGAACGCATTTAGGACAAACCGTATAGGTATGTAAATACAACTACCAAGAAAATAAACTAAATATAGAGTTCTTTAATTAATGCTTGGTTTCTTCTACGTATAAGAGATATGTCACATGATGTCAGTAACTCGTATGAGTTGGTAAATCCGAACACAAACATATTAATTAGAACTCATATAATAGTACTAAATTCCATAATATGTTTTAGTAGACAGGCGAAGGGAATGAATAGAAAGTAATCTTGTATACTCGGCTAAGCAGCCGACTGTTACTTTCTCGAATACTAAACGCATGTAAACAGGCGATTTCAATAACAGCAGCTTTTAATATTTCATTTTAACAACTCTTTCAAGTTACTGGCATTGTGTAATCGATTCTTAAATGTAATCATTTTGCTGATTAGTATAATTCACATGATATTCAAGTAACGAGTCCAAGTAACTCGTACGGGTTACTTACGGGGTATCGTGTAACCGAGACTTAAGTCCTCCGTTTTAGTAACTTGTACGTGTTACCTGTACCAAGTGGCCAAGCATTTATGGCATGGCAACACTTAAGTGTTTTACACACACACGCACACACACCCTATAATATATATTGTTATAATTAGTGCTGGCAGCATAAACCGGATTATTCGGTTAACCGAAAACCGGTTAACCGAAAACAGTTTTTTTGTAAGAAACCAATATCCGGATAACCGGTTAACCGACTACCCGGTTTTTTTGAGTCCGATTCGGTGCCGGTTTTTTAAACCGGTCTATTAAACCGGTTTTTTGGGCCGGTTCTTGAGCCGGATTTTTAGGACGGTTTATTGAGCCGGTTTTGTGGGCCGGTTTACTAGGTCGGTTTTTTAATCCGCTTTTTTAGACCGGTTTGTTAAGTCGGTTATTTAGGCCGGTTTAATAACGGTTTTTTAAACCGGTTTTTAGGCCGGTTTTTTGGGCCGGTTTATTATGCCGGTTTTTAAAACTGGTTGTTTACGCCGGTATTTTAGGCCGATTTTTTGAACCGGTTTACTTAGCTACTTTTTAAACCGTTTTTATATGCTGGTGTGTTAGAACTTTTAGCTCGTTTTCTCAAGCCGATTTTGTAAGCGGGTTGAAAATGTTGAAATAAGTTTTTTAAGCTGCTCTTTTAGGTTGATTCGTTGATTTCTCACACCGTTTTTTAAAGCCGGTTTGTTATGAAGCGATTTTATAGTTCAGTTTCAGTATATCGAAATCGAACCAATATTCGATTCGGTTATTTGTGAATTGTGACGAATTGGTTTCTCTTTCTACTCTGCAAACAGTGCATTTTGAGGTGGTTTCTGTGAAGAAGATTCTGGCTTAATAGTAATTAGTAATACCTTCATTAGAGAATTTTCGAGACGAGAATTACATCCTCGAAACGGAGACGAGTTCGAGAAATTTCGAGATTTTAGAGCGTTTTCTCCTTTTCAAGGATTTAATAATTTCGCAAGAATATGCTTAATTTTTATTAACTCTAAAAAGAATCATAAAATGAAACTTTAAATTTAAATCATATTTTATTCAACACAGGCATCAACCAATTACTAGAGTCTAGAAAAGATAATTATTTCTAAGTTTCTAGTAGGAAATATTAAATTCGTAAAATTACAATACACCCAATTGTATTTCTAAGGTATACGGATTACGGATTCGGACAGGGCGATTTATGCCAGATGTCTTTTATTTTAATCTCGGAAGCTGTTAAAATTTTATTATTCTGTATAGTTATTGTACTAATAAAATGGCAACAATAAACTTCCTCAACTCAATGTAGGCAAACGTTCCGTAAAAAGTTGCCAATTCTGTTATATCCATTTAAAAATAGAAGCTCTAACAAATACTAGAATATTTGGTGTTCGTCTTACAGGCAATAAACATTTATTTAAATTTTAAACTATTATAACTGTCTTGCTATGTACTTTGGGCAGACATCGCATGATCAGGCACCTTTTTCTATTAAAATTTCCAGGTAAACAATATATTTCTCATTACAGGTTAGTGCTGTATAATTTAATTAAACTGTCGTGAATGAAGAAGCCCCACCAAATGCTTAAGTATTTTAATAAATTAACATTTTTTGTACCCGTACTTGTTTTCCCTTTTTTGTAGCTAAAAAATTTCTCGAGACGAGAAGAATAATCATCTCAAAATTGTTTTACTTTTTTGAACATTTTTAAAAATTCGGACACAAATTTTTTTAGCCAATTACAATTACTTTTTTTAATTTTCACTTCAAATGGCGATAGGAAATGCCACTGCTATTTATGACATAATTAGAGCCACAATTTTCTAATATATTCTATTTCTAAGAAGTAACAAGATAGCTGTTGAAGACCATTTCTAGAACATGTAAAATAGGTTTCATTGTAAAATCTAAAAAATCATAGATTTTAATCTTTGAAGTTATAACTTTATATTTAAAAAAATGAAAGCTCGACAAAATGTGAGCAAGTAAATAATCGTTCGTACATTTTTTAACTGCCACTACGTATCAATCACGCAGTTTATTATTAAAATTTTCTGTTTTTGTTCTGGTAGATTTTATGCCTGTGTTTTTGTTATGTGTATTGTTTCCACATTTTGATTTACCTACTTTACATTTCTGCAATATTTCCCACATCTAATTTATTCTAATATCACAAGTTTGTCCAAACACCGGTTTTCTGAATATTAGATCTTTGCAACGTTTTCTATCATTTCAGTTTTAAATCTTGCAAATTTTTATTCTATTCACAATATTAATTAATAAAAACTATCTACGTTATAGCTTTTTCTTCACATATTGTTTAAAAAAAATGGTAGACTGACATTTTTCCTTGCGGTTTTGTACACCAATTCATTGACGGTTTATTTCAGTTTCGTTTATCTAATTTTTATGGTCATTTATAGGTAGAGGTACCTAGTACCTACCTACTACAGCACACGAGGTCGGATAAACGCAAAACAAAAGACTTTCTTTCGTGCAGTTGTAAATGCAAAACCGGATGTACTTAGACTTACCCTTGGATGGCTATGCTATAATTCTATTTTTATATTTTTTTTCCAGAATTGTGGTTTAGAAGTTCAAGGTTAACTTGAGAGGTACTTTTAATAAATACAGTACACTTTCTTGAGCGAGCAGGTAAAATGAAACTCTTTTTGAAAGTAAGGATCAGAATCAGAAACGAACAGAACCACAATCACCAAATTTTTGGACTCAAACCTCCTTGAATTATAAATACAACCACAACAGTGACATTTACTAGATAAAATGCGAAAAATCTGCGGAAAGCGACTTCTGAAAGGAAAAGATCCCGAGGAAAAAGTATATAATATTTTCCATTGCAGTCTGCGTTCCTTTAGTTAGGCAAAGTGTTACCTAAAATATTGTTTTCGTATTTTATTGCAGTGAATATATCTTGTCAATTCATCAATTAATAGTATATTACGCAACAAGTTTAGAAAAGCGAAGTTTTACTCAACGAGGGTGGCTTGTTTGAGTACGAGCGAGCGAAGCGAACGAGTAACTTAAAAAGCCATACGAGTTTAGTTAAAACACTTTTCTAACGAGATTGCGTATACTATTTTTCGCATGTAAATGTAGGTACTCAAATAAACAGGCGTTTTACCTTCTATCTTATTATTAAACTGTTTCCTTTAACAAATTTGCACGTATTTTCTTTAATTGGCATATTTGTAATTTAAGATAATAATTAAATTTTAAATTTAACCCGTTATAGGACAGAACTTGGATAATACGGAAAATAAAAAAATTTGTGAACAATCATGTTATTGGATAGTAATACCATATACGAGTATCAACATTGACCAAAAATGAAATTTTCAATTTTAATTTTTTGATTTTCTAATGTAAATTGCACTAAAATGGTAGTCTTCGTAACCAACCCTTTTGAAAAAAAAAACATTTTTCCGGAAACCGTCCGGTAAACAACATTTCCCTGCCTATTTACGCCCAGGGAAATTGAATTTCTCTGACTAGTCCGGTAAAGACTTTACCTGTCACTTTCACTTGATTCTGCATTCATGTAGTAATGGCAACGCAATGTTTGTTTGTTGGTAACTATGGATTCAACAAATTGACAAAATTGATATTTGCCAGCAACGCGGTCGCAGTGATTTTTGAAAGCTTGGATACGGTCTGTTAGTGTTTTAAAATTTCGATATTTTACGATTTCCGGAAAAATATAATACAAAACATGTCAGTAAAATGTCTCACTAGATTCGGATCTTAATATACTCGGCACAAAGTGCCTCGTATTTCAAAATTTCAATATATATCCTCGTCAGTAATGTAACATTTTTCTGACTTTCGTGTAAATAACTATTATTCCCACTCCCGTACTCTAATCGGTTTATTATATATTTACTACCTGTACTTTAAGATGCAGATGTTTCATTAAGATACAGGCTTACAACCAATCAAATAATATCAATCGCAGTTAACAACCAATCAGATAATATCAATCGCAATATATCTAATATTGCCATGACCATCTGACAGATCTAAAATTTGTTACTTTGACAGTTCGTAGTTAAATGAAAAGCTTATTTTTCATTATTATGACTAGTTGTAGAAAAAATACTGTATGTAACTCACATTTAATGGCTATTAAGACACTTATATTCATTACGACACTCGCCTGCCGGCTCGTGTCGTAATTCTCATACTCGTGTCTTAATAGCTACCATTAAATGCTCGTTACATAATACTATTAAAGAAAACACGTAATGCACGATGGGGCTATGTAAAAATATGCGGGAAATATAACGCCCCTCCCCCCTTAGTTTCGCACGCCTATGGTTGAAGTTAAGTCTGGAATAATAGCCCTGCTTAATATTAAATCATGTACAAAGTTTCATAGCTGTAGATCAACGGGCTTCTGATATATAAAATAAAAACTAGCTTTTGTGCACCATCTCAGGTAGCTGTAGCTTCTTTAGGAAGCATTTTCGGATTTCTGTTTATATGAACATGAACCTTTTGCCATATTTCTAGAATTTAATGACACCTTTTTGGAAGCACCTTGTATATAACATTGCGACTATTGTGGATCCTAAATTCCTAACGTCTATTGATACAGGGTGTATGAAAAAAGGTCACGGTATACATTAATAAATTAAAGAGCAAAAACTAAGGAAAAATGCAGTCAAATCTAAATACATAGTTATCCAAAACTTTTATTTTTATGAACATTCTGAACACGAAGTTTTAAAATTTATTTTTATAAGAAACATACAATCTGGGAATAGGTAACTCCACATCTCAAAAAAGATAGTTAGGATTATTACTGGTCACTGAAATGCGGCAGCAATATATACCTGCTTCAATCTGTTTTTAAGGACACAGGCAACGCGTTCTTCAAACAGGGCATTACGCTGGGTTGCACCAACAGGCACCCTGAAGTGTTAAGCGCTACTCAAATTGCTGGAGGGCAATGAAAAAACCAGTGCCATAACCAAACTCTAAACTATACTTTGCACAGCTTGACAAATATCTGGCTGGAGAGCCTCAAGGGTGGCTTTCAAAGCGCTGTGGTCGTTTCTTTTGATAGTTTTGGCACTACCTGTTTGACAGTTCCACATGTCATTGATGTAAAGTTTGATTAGAAAATCACAGTAAATTTATGTCAACTTGATGTATTTTAAATTTTAAGTTTAAAACTTTAAACCCTTGAACAGTACTATCAATATCAACAGAAAAACAGAAAATTACTAGATTGTAATTTAGTGTCCGTTTTTCCCGCGGCTCAGGCTACCGTTGCCAAACTGTAATAACAATAAGCAATGATTGCGTATACTGAATTTATAAAATACCGATTAAAAAATTTCGGCTCCAAAAATCGGCTCAAAAACCGGTCAAAAAACGGCCCAAAACACCGGTCCAAATAACAGGTCCAAATAACCGGTCCAAATAACCGGTCCAAATAACCGGCTCAAAAAACCGGGCCAAAAACGGGCCAACAAACCGGTTCAAATAACCGGCCCAAAAACCGGTGCAACAAACCGGCCCAAAACACCGGTCCAAGTAACCGGTCCAAAATACCGGCCCAAATAACCGGTCCAAATAGCCGGTCCAAAATACCGGCCCAAATAACCGGTCCAAAACGCCGGTCCAGAAACCGGCCCGAAAAACCGGCATAAACCGGTTTTTAATAATTAACCGGTTATCCGGATTTTTCGAATACCGGTTTTCTTACGAACCGGTTAACCGGTTTGAAATTTTTTGGCGGATTGACAGCACTACTCGAAAGCCGACCCTGGATACGGCAGAAAATAAATTGCTTACGTATATACCCCGTTAGACAGGCTTAAAAGTTAAAACCGCTGCTGGGTGGGGATGATAGTAATTTATGTCCGGCACTGTACTGCTTATTCGTCTTCCTTTTACTTTGGTTCATTATAAGCACACGGATAGATATGAAAGCTTTTATTGTTGGAATGTCTGATGGTGGGTGAAAGTTCTTTAAGACAACAGGAGAGTTTCTTTCTTGTTTACGTTTGTACGTATGAAAATTAGTGTTTTTGCTTTTCAGTGCATTGGTAATAGCCGTATATTTTTCACCAATTTTTGCTTGAACTTTGACTTGGTCGCTATTGATTGTTTTTATAATATACTTATCTTTGGCTACCTCCTCAAGCATTTGTACGAGTGGTTAGATCTGTTCAATGCCTGCTATAAAAATTGGGGGTGGCTTTGGTTCATTATTACTTTTTTCTTGATCTTCTTGTTTGTCGTCGTCCACGTCTACCTCGTCTGAGAGCTCGTCCTACTTGTTATGAGTTTGTACAGGATTACCATCCAATAATTACTTAGTTTTGTTTGTTTCATGTGTTTAGTTTTGCCTTCGGGACTGCGGGATCGTTTCTTGTTGTATTCTACTGTTTTCCATTCGCATTCTTCTTGGGTTATTAATGGTGGAAAATTATTCGATAATATCAAGGGCTGATATTGCTAGCTAGTAGACTGTGATGTGTTTGGTATGGATAATTGGCTGTTATACATTGGGTTTTGCATGTTCATAAATTGCATTGGTTGCGAGTACGCCCCTGTCTGCATTGCCTGTGGGTACCTATGCATTTCCCGGCATATTTTGTCCATAATATGCTGTAGGTTATCATTATATAAATGTCCCTCAACACTATGTATATTAAATTTATATTTTATTCATTCCTTTCCACTGTCTTGTATAATGAATAAATTATGATAAAATTATACACAAAATATATTCAATTTTTTTGCAAGGAAAGTAGTACCAGCAAAAATTTATTTTATTTTGTGTAAGTAATTAAAAAAATACATATAAAATGTATTTCGCTTAATGAAGAAAAAATTACATCCAAAATATATTTAAACTAAATGGCAGATATACAGAATGTCTGTTGAAAATACGGTTCAACTAAACTTTTGTACACATTTCCACTTTTCTGATTTAGGCATTTAATTACATCTGCATTTTCAAAAAGAAAGCAGCTACAGGTAATGGTACTATCATCAGATACCTTATAAGATATACATATTGAGCATACAAAAAAAGGTACCTACATATATTTATCGAAAATCCGCAGAAGGCTTAGGTTAGTCTATTAACTTAAACATAAGATGTTGAATTCCGCCATTTTTGGATCCGAAGCATATTAAACGTATTTTGAAACATAAAGATGATCCGAAAAGAAATTATTTAAACAGAAGCAAAAATTAATGTCAACCCTGTAGATTCCTAAAACATGGTTTTAGAAACAATGCCAATAAACACAATCCACCGAAAAGATTTATATCCAAAATAAGATGCATCCCTTTGTAAGGTAACTATTTAATTTAAGTATCTTCCAATAATTATTATTGCTTTATACTACGATAGCACTATATTTTTATGTATTTCACATAATAGTTTGATTACTTAATGTTAGAGTAAGGTTACGTTCGTTGCCAATTTGACAGATAATTGAAGTAACTAATTTATATACGTATTAATTTTCAGGACTTTTTTGAAAATTTCCGATCTGTGTTTCATTGAGTGCTTTGTCTCTTGTGATACATAGCGATCTTCTCTCCTATGCTTATATTGGGCATTTTAAATTACCGCAGACATAGAGGACCCACAGCTTAATGTGGGATTCGAACCACGGAACAAGGCATAAATTTATGCCTTGTTTTGTGTCCGAACCATGAGAAATGTAAGATAGGATTCAAAGTTTGGTACAACTAGGGTCGTATGCTATATCTACCACTTTTATAGCGTTGCTTGACTGTTGGTAATTGAAAATTCGTAATAATAGTTAGGTACTGTTGAAAGTGTATTGGTTAGGAGTCCAAGCTAAGCAATCTACGGGATTAGTACAGAAGTACATAGATCAACTGCACTACCGTCAGTACGTCGTATTTAACATGGTTTTCCTTTATTTTTGATGTAGTCAGCTCCCGATTAACGGGACTCTAGACACTACGTAAATTTTACCTTAGGAGCATATTTTTTAAAATTTGAATAACTCAAACGAAAATTATTAATTAGTAAGTAATTGTTAGGTATGAATTTCGTAATTTAATAAACAGAAAGCTTAAATTTTTAAAATAGAAAACAAGTTTCAAAATGCTGCGAGTTTCATCTTTGAGATAAATATGTAAAACAACAGTTTTGTTGCATTTGAAATTCAAAATAAAATTACCTGTATTATAACGTTTATTACGATTTAATAAAAATGATTAATATTACATGTTAACACATAATTTACATTTTTAAATGCTAATAAAATTTAATTAAAATAATTTTCGGCTAACTACGCGCCATCTATTTCGATGTATTTGAAAAAGTTTGTTGCACTGTTGATATTACAGATTCCTGTTCTACTTCCTAAATATTCTGTCACCAAATTGTTGGCCCTTTTATGTGCTTGTAGCGGTTAAGCGTATATATCAAGGTAAATATTCGTATTTATTTCGATCATCAGTGGTTGATACTGAACGTGCTAATAAAATCGAACAATAGCGTTTCGTATAGATGTATGTTACGTAGCTTGTTTTGCTTAAAATTCTTTAACAACAGATAAATACGAGATTGGTTATCATTTACCCTCACGTTGATACCGGGAAAAAATTGGGGTAAATACTAACAATTTTAAGATTAATATTAAACGATATTGGCCCATTAAATTCTGTAGTTTCAAATTTGTGCATGTACTAAAATAAAAATCGTCCTCGAAAAATAACTGTTTCAAGGTTTACAGGTTTTTTTTTCTTTGTAGCCATAAGATGCCTGAACTAACAGAAGTAGACAAGCCAGCTGTCGCTGAGACGAAATCCGACCAAAGCCCTTCATCCACTGAAAGCGACACTGACGATGAAATTCCAGAATTAGAGGATGCCGGAACAGGAGGAGCAGCCGGTGCTGCAGCATTTCCAGGGGCTGCAGCTGCAGGGCTCCCGATTGACATGGTTTCCAAAGCCAAACAGTCCAGAGGGGAAAAGAAAGCGAGGAAGATTATGTCCAAGTTAGGACTGAAACCGGTATGTAGCAATAAGATTTGTCCTTGAATTTCAAACACGTTTATCATGATGATAATATCCAAGGTTTCGCTTATTTTGTCTGTAAATAAAATTGATGAACTTCTTGGCAGACTGATCTTTGTGTTATACAAATTGATAACAAAAAATATGTAATTACTACTTCTAAAAGAGTGTCTTTAATATAGGTGCTAGGAGTGAACAGGGTAACGATTCGTAAATCCAAGAACATTCTCTTTGTTATAAATAAGCCAGATGTGTACAAAAATCCTGTTAGCGACACGTATATTGTATTTGGAGAGGCTAAGATTGAAGATCTGTCCCAGCAAGCGCAAGTGGCTGCTGCTGAGAAATTCAAGGAAGTAAATCCGGCTGGAGATGGTGCTGCTGGTAATCCTACGACGTCCGTTGCCCCCATTGCCGAGGAGTCTGAAGATGAGGAAGTGGACGAAACAGGAGTAGAGGACAAAGACGTCGAGCTTGTCATGTCGCAGGCGAATGTTAGTCGTAGTAAGGCAATTAAGGCGCTTAAGAATAACCAAAATGATATAGTGAATGCCATAATGGAGCTCACTATGTGATGAGGTTCGAATTCTGTTGCCAGTGGTTTATGTCTAGTTTTATCGTTCATAATCTTCAGTCATTTTACTGTCGGACCGTCGGGGATCCCATGTATATACTATATACGTTGACAAGATGTATTTATGCAAGTGTGAAAAACAAAAATTAATTTTGTAATTGTGGATGAGCATGTCTCGTCGGCAAAACTCTGTTAGTATTAGAAAGTAACGTTTTTATTTTTGACTTCTAAAATTGAAAAATAAAATAATCTGCAAATAGCTGTTGTTTTAATTGCCCATTGTTGACTTTTGTAGATTTCTTAAAACTTTCTAAGTTTGTAGGCCAATGTAAAAATAAAACGGTACCAAAAAATTATATTTGCGTTGCATTAGCTGAAGTAGTGAAGCTGCATAGTACACAGTAATGAATTTTTAGTAGTTACTAGATGCTGAGAGTACAACATTTTGTGGGAGCTACTTTTTCATTTTCTTGAAGTCTTCAAAAATAATTTTTTTTTAAATAAAGTTTGAAGAACGAATTAATATATTAGTAAAATAAACAAGTGTTCCTTAGATATTTTATTACTGAGGGGTGATTTAATAATGTTCATTTCTCGTTAAGAAGATTCAGATGAATATGCCAAGCCACAGCAAAATAAAAGAGATTGAACATTTTTTGAAATTTAGTATTTTTTGTTTGCAGTCTTTGACATGCCATAATTTTTAAATTTTGAAATCCTCTTAAGTATTTATTTATACTTCAACATCACATAAATATACAGTTTGATGTAAAAGTCCTTTGCTTCTGTATCAATTTCAAATTTAACTTGCTCAGATTTCCCAACAAATTCTTTCAGATGGACAGTAATCATAGAATTTGTGTGTTTCTTCTGTGTATAGGCCAATGGCCTGTTAACTACCTACAATGGAGTAGGTTCTATGAGCCCTCTTCGTACGTATTCCGGGCAGGAGGCTAACTTATCAATTATACAATTGTCAAAGATGTTCGTAAGACAACTGGGACCGACGACTTTACGTACCCTCCGAAGCACGACCGGTACTGACCAGCGCAGATTGTGCTGGACTTCGAGTACCATTTGGCCGGCGTCCGCAGTGTTCCTCTTTGCAACCGATTACAGTGAAGTCTCCAATAAGCGGATACCGATGGTTCCACACTTTTTGTCCGTTTATTGGAGGCGTCTGCTTAAAAGAAACAATCGTGTCCGGGTATAGGAAGTGTCCGTTTAAGAGAGAACACAAAAATTATTAAAACATGCAGAAAAGTGTATGACAATATCAGCAGCTTGGGTTTTTCCAATGGCAAAACGTGCCGCTAATTTACGGGTACTACTCCGTTTTTCTTGGTCGTAGGCATTTATTTTTTCGATTTTTTGTTTTAACGTTAGCATACGTTTTTGGGCTTCATGGTGAACTGTTGCCTACGAACACCGCAGTTAAACTGCCTAATATAAGTCCGAATTTATAAAACTCATAAATCAACAAGTTCTGCATTTTACAAACAAACTACAGTAAAGAAATACAACGTTGAAATTAGTTCTGTGAAAACCGTGATAAGGCTCAAATATTTATAACAGGAAGTACTAGTATTAAATTTCACCAGGACGATGACATAATGTAATATACGCTAATTAGATGTCCGGTTAAGGGGGTCAATTTTTCCTAAAAATGAGACTTATGAACTGTCCGTGTCCGTGTATTAGAGGGTCCGGTTAAAAGAGGCTATTTAACATGTGTTAATAATAGCGGAACATTGGTTCTACGAAATGTGTCCGTTTATAGGAAGTGTCCGCTTATAGGGAGGTTTCACTGTATTTTGTAACTTTAGTTAATACATATATACAGTGCGGTCGTAAAATGTCCTCCCCCTACTAACTTTTGAATGACTTGATATTTCTTCACAATATTTTGTGTGCGTTAATGGGAGGCTAAATACTATATATATACAGAGTGTCCAAAATGTGATGGTATACCATTGCTATCTCGGAAACGGTTATAGGTGGAATAGGGCATCAAATGTTCAAAAGTTGCGTAATAACATGGCTTTTAATATGACATTTGAAGATTCAAAAAAAAATCAGCGGTTCTCAAAATATTTGAAAAAAACTGAAAATTGGTCAAAATTTTAAATCGCTATAACTTTTTTATTTAAAGGAATTTTAAAAAATTGAAAGGTTTACATGAAAACATACACAATTACCTACATTTTCATCCAATCTGTGTATTTTTACGCCTACTAGATTTTGAGATACGGCTACTATCTTTTGTTTTTCCTATGGCCGCCATATTGGATTTTTGCATGGAAGAATTGGAAAGAAATCAACGAATTCAACCATGTGTCATACATGGTACTTTAGCTAAAAATAAACCCATAAAATCAACTTTTTATTATTAACACAGTAACTGTCAAGTTGCCATGAAATGAAACAAAATAAACAACGAAAAGTATAAAAAATATCAAAATTAGCAAAAACATAAACAATTAAAGAAAAAACAACAAATTAACTACAACAAATGTTCAAAATGACCACCATTGTTTAATACACATCTGTGTGGTCTCATGGTCAAATTTTTTTGAATATTTTTCAAAACGGTGTGGGTAATTTTATTACACGCCTCCCTAATTTTTAGTTTTAAATCATTTACATCACGGGGCGTCGTCTTATAAACATTATGTTTACTAATTCCCCATATGGAAAAATCCATAGGGGTTATGTTTGGAGACCTGGCCGGCCAATTTATGGGTCCATTATTACCAATCCAACAATTGGGTTTAAAAGTATTTAAAAATTCCGTAACACGCCTATCCCGGTGTGCTGGTGCACCATCCTGTTGAAAGTATGTGAAATTGTTTAAGACACTTAGGGGAAGGCCATCCAAGAGATCTTGTAACGTATTTCTCAGCACATCCAAATACCTTTCCCCTGGTAAATGCTCCTCAAAAAGATAGGGCCCACTACACTTGAGTCCAGTACCCCGAGCCAAACATTTACACCAAACCTCTCCTGAAATGCAGTTTCGCGGTGTAAATGTTCATTTTCTTGGGTCCAACGATAGTGGATGTTTCTGTTAAACCAGGCGTTATTTCAGAATCTGCCTTCGTCACTCCACAGAATTTTTTTGAGAATGTTTGCATCCTGTCTCTTTTTTTCTCAATAACCACTGGCAAAAAATGTTTCTTTTATTGTAGTCCAAGGGCCTCAAATGTTGTACTTTTCTGTAGCGATAATGTCTGTACTTATGTCTTTTCAATATTTTTCTTGCCGACATTTTTTTGACACCTCTTTCTTTTTCGATTTCTCTCAGAGAAACCTCAATTTGATTAAAATTTTTAAATAGCACGTAGCCTAAAATAAATATTATAAGGTAAATTTAAAAAATTTTTATTTATAGAATACTATTACCCAAGACATTAGTTTCCTCTTCACCTCCTTCTGCTGTAACAGTTAATTTTCTTTTTTCCGCTTTTCAAACTTTCCCAGTTCGCGCAAATTTTTTTCTAACCGTGCAAATATTCTGGTATCAGGAACCTGTCTTTCGGGATACAAGTCCGCGTATCTTTCAACAGCATTTCTTGCATTGCGAAATGCTCTTGCATGCACAAAAAGCATATCGACTTTTTCTTCATTACAATACTTCATTTTCATACCCGTTATGGAAATTATTCAACACCTTGGTTGACAAGCGTAAGCGTCATTTGGATTAGATTGGATAGTCAATTGTTTCATTTCATGGCAACTCGACAGTTACTGTGTTAATAATAAAAAGTTGATTTTATGGGTTTATTTTTAGCTAAAGTAATGTATGATACAAGGTTGAATTCGCTGATTTTTTTCCAATTCTTCCATGCAAAAATCCAATATGGCGGCCATAGGAAAAACAAAAGATAGTAGCCGTATCTAAAATATAGTAGGCGTAAAAATACACAGATTGGATGAAAATGTAGGTAATTGTGTATGTTTTCATGTAAATCTTTCAGTTTTTTAAAATTCCTTTAAATAAAAAAGTTATAGCGATTTTAAATTTTGACCAATTTTCAGTTTTTTTGAAATATTTTGAGAACCGCTAATTTTTTTTGCAATCTTCAAATGTCTATTAAAAGCCATGTAATTACACAACTTTTTAACATTTGATGCCCTATTTCATCTATAACCGTTTCCGAGATAGCAATGTTATACCATCACATTTTGGACACCCTGTATATACTAGGCTAGGCTAGACGCCATCTTGAACTATGGCAATGGGGGTCGAGTGGCACCTCATTTCAAAGGTATTTTACTTCTGTCTGATCCTTGAGTTTCATAAAAAAATATTCATCCAGAAAATATGACAGATGATTGAAAATAACAAGTTTATGGAAAAAAACTAAGAATTACAGCAAAAAAGGTATGGTTTCGAAATGTTCACCATTGAAAAATGAAGAAGAAGATTCTAAAACACAACAATACTTATTTTATACAACCAACTTCTTGGCAATAGAAAAACCTATTTAATATCTCTTCCCGTACTTTCTGGAAACTTTCAACTCTGATATTTGCACAAGCCTCTGATATTTTACGTTGTAACTCCAAAAGGGAATCGGGTTCTGTTTGAAAAACTTTCGATTTAAGATACCCCCACAAAAAAACTCCAACGGAGTCAGGTCAAGGGATCGCGGAGGCCATTCCGTTGGACCACGACAACCAATCCATTGTAATTGCGAACTTGTCTGTTAAAATGCGGAGGAGCGTCATCTTGCTGGAATATGATATCCATGTCACATTTGTTTGGATTATTTTCAGCAATTTCAACTATTAACGGATAAATGAGGTTTTCCCGCATGGTCAAGTAAAATTTCCCAGTAAGGTTTCCGTCGATAAATAAGGGACCTACTATATGGTCGCCAAGTATTCCTATCCACACATTCAATTTTTGCTGAAATTGGGTGTGACCTTCCCGGATGGGGATTTTCATCACACCAATATCTTATATTTTGTCTGTTAACAAACCCATTTAAAAAAGTGTGCATTCGTCACTAAAACAGATATTGCGGAGATAGGGTGGGTTTCTTGCAATGGTTTGGGTCATGACCTCAAAAAATTCAATGCGTCTATCCGGATCATCTTCAATCTTCATTTTGTATGGATGGAACTTATACTGTTTTAAAAACTTTTTGGCAATGGTCGCCAATACATCACATATCGCAACTACAGGTGAAGTTGATTGCTATGAATGTACTACCATTTCACGACTATCTGAATTTGTTTGTTTTCTGAAATTGCGGTTCGTCCGGGGTTTTTTCTGTTTTGCACACTTCCAGTGTAAATAAATTTTTGCACAAGCTCTCTTAACTACGTCCTCGAAATTGGACAGTCGGGAAAACGTTCATTAAATATTGTTTCGGTTTCCTGAAAGTTTCGTTTGGTTTCAGCAACAATAAAAACTGCTTCAGTTTTTTCCTGCAAAGTTCGAACATTCGCCATAATTATTGTTAGTATCACTGGTTTTAACAGTCCATATTCAAACGTGAGCAAACACAATAACTGAATTAAACTGACAGAACAGAAAGACTAATTATTTCAATTGCTTAATCTCAGAAACAGATAATTTGGAAGTCTGTCATTTGTTTTTGAATCTATAAAATTTTCCCAAAATTTAGAATTATACGCTACTCAAAGCGACCTATCAAATGAGGTGACACGCGACCTCCACTGGCATTTAAAAAAGTATTTATAAAATTTAAATATGGGCTGAAAAGTAGTATTTCGCCTCCCATTAAAGCACACAAGTGGTCGGATGTAGTTGTTTAATTTTTGGGGTGTCTTTACATCCGTTTAATGATTTTGTTAGCTTTTGGTCGGCTGGCCAAAGGTTTTTTGCATTTTAAATTTAAAAATGTGTACATGATTTAGTTAAATTTTGATGTAGCCGTTGATGGCGACTTTGGTTTAGTTTTTACTAGTTTTTACTGTTTGACGAGATTAAAATGTTTTTGGGTTCTTTGGTATTTTCATCGTCATTATATCCAACTTTCACGATATTGCCAAAATTATACTTATTTAAGGTTTTTGTTTTGCGTATAAATGTAGATATTCCAACACTAAATATAATTTTTGTATTTGTCGTTTTGCCAATTTCTCCTCATCTTGCTTATGTGTAATAGATCAGCTTCTATATTTTTGCATCTTTAGTATATGTATAACATTCTGGATGAAAAAACTGCAATTCGGTCGTTTGTTTGACAAATTCAACATAAAATAATAAGCTTTTAAACATTATAATTCATGACATTTGCAAAACAGTGTGGTCTGTAGTCTAATATGCGCATTTTTATTAATATCTTAATATCAAAAATTTTTGCGTCCAATACCCAAAAAAGTAAAGTCATTTTCAGTTCAATTTGAACATTTATTTTTAAAACTAAATATTAATAACAATTAAGGATGAATCTGATATTTAACAAATGTGTCTTATTTCAGACATAAAGTGTAACAGAGCTAGTACGAAAATATTTTGCTTGGAATTTCAGTGCCCTTTATTCCTTTTACGACGTTTAGTTTTTTTAGACGACTTTTTATTATGTTTGCCATTACTTGGGCAACTTTCTTCGTACTGAAGACACCATTCGGGTTCTAATGCATCTGCTTGAACTCCAATAATATCCGTTAGTCTTTTTCTGTGGATCAGCATTCGTGTTTCGGCGTCTCTCCAGGACGTTTCAGGTTCAGCCCAAAGTCTTTCAGCCAGAGCAGCTGCTCTGGGCCAAATACGGCTGTCAACTGAGGTATCGTCGGTTTGTTCAGTCCACAGAGCTGCTTCAGCACCTAAAAACTGTTTTTTTCGAGCACCTGTAATTGTTAAAGTATTAAGGCTTTATGTGTTTGACAAGTAAATAATATTACCTCCAATTTTTGCAGGGCTGTTGTCATAAATCTTCTGCCAACCTTTGTAAGGAGAACACCAGTTCTCTCCACCCTGCGTCCAACCAGCAACACCACAATCTAAGTACAGGCTGTCGTAATTGCTCAAAATTAATCTGTAATCTCTGTCTAGTAACTGTTTAATCTGTCTGTCGCGAGCTGTGGTCCATACTTGAATGATGTATCTATCCTGTGGAAGATAACTTTCTACGTATTCTTTCTGAGTTAGAGTGCTGGTCCACATAATGATGGGCAGTTTTTGCCCAGCTTGTTTATCAAAGCGCTCCAAAGCTTGACTTTGGAATAGGTCCCAGAGTTTAACAAAGTCTTGTTCTCCTCGGCCCCAGCCATGAGTTGTTTTCATCCATTCGACTATATTTGGAGTCGCGTTCCAACATTCCACAGACACTTCGTCACCCCCCATATGGAAAATGTCGGGATTGAACTGTTCAATTATATCTTTGTATATATCTGCATCAGAAAACACAAAATTATACTATACTTTGCTACAGCACAGGAGATTAGATTAGAGATTTGAAAAAATACTACCGGAGTCGTTTCATAAAAGACATGGAATACGATCTTTATGACCCGCAGAACAACATATGGAAAATGCTGAGAGCGAGGAAAAACCTATAAACCAGATCAATGAAGAAATTGGAGAGGAAGCAAAGAAGAAAATGTTATTGCGACTTTACTTCTTATCCGACAGTAGGTGTTTAAATTGATAATCTGTCAATGATGCCAATTCAGATTACCCGTAATAATCTTTTTTTAAAACCGGCCAGAAATTAGTACTTTCCGGTTTATTTTTAGGTCAGAAAATCTCATTTTGTCGGACCGAGCCAGAAAATTATTGTGATAATCCGGTAAAAGCTTTTACCGGACTCATTTTTATTTACTTTCCGGCCTATCTTTAATGAAAAAAATAATAAAATAGTTAGTCTAAGATAGCGGTCAATTGGTTTCTATAGTAACCGAGTTTTGTATTATTTAAAACTATAAAATAACTTGACATATTTTGACGTTTAGTTGAAAACGTGACATTTATTATAAAATGGATATTCAAAATGATGCATTTGATTGTGAATTAATGGAAGATGAAATTATACCAGATGAAATTGTTAAGGCGGCCACCCAAGCAACGTTTGATTTATTACCGTCGAAGTCCCGAATAATATGAAGTTTATGGTACAACAATGCCCGTTTTAAAAAAAAATATTGTACGTAATACGTCCCAAAAGTGCTTTTACTGGACTCGCAGGCTTGCAAGACTCGCCTGCGGCTCGCC
>JABXWE010010490.1:0-24016 GCA_014611495.1 Limonius californicus | reverse complement strand
AAGGGCACAGGCCCACCCAACCACCAAGATAAACACAGAAAGAAATTCGCATGTAGGTCAGTGCATTATTTTAACGATGGTATCAAATTTTCCTTCCGCACCAAAGGCGCGGCTAACACGCTCAAAACTATGTTCCGGGGAACGCTCTGATTTGTACCTATTTAGAGGATGATTCGGTTGCCTATCGGTTATCTTCGCTATACGCGATATACCAGGCGAATGGGGCACCGAGCACATTATTCCCGTTTGCAGTCAACGTTTGATTTTGCACTTCGCAGCGCTGTTTTCGCGTAATCGCGCGTTTGAATTCAAAGACGAAAGTGACGTTTTTTTCAATGATGGAAGTTAATTGTGTGCAAAAACATCGACTGAACGCATTGGCGGTCCTATCAATAGAAAGGAAGTTCGTCCAGTCTATCCCGGATTTTGACAACAAAGTCATAGACGTCTTTTCGAGCATGAAAGATAGGAGAATGGATTTTATGTACAAAAAATAGGTAAGTTTTTTCTTGTGCCCACCCTCTTTCTTAACTCACGAGCCGCCACTGAGTTCAAGTACCATATACGGCTGTGAAGAGATAAAACGGAAGAACAACTTCAAAGGTGTGAAAGGCAAATTCTGTAGCCGATATATGGATCGAATAAGAACAATCATATAGAATGAAAATAATATAAGAGTTTGAGTTTGAGTTAAAAAAACATAATATAAGTTCCAGTACAGTATATTATGGTCCAAAGGATAACAGAAAGTCCATGTCGGTTCATTCTCCATGCGGGGGAAGGTCACTGTAGGGGTCAGTCAGATTCCACACCGGAACCCTCAGCCCCTCTTTAGTCAATAACGGGAATGCAAGGATGGGAAGGACCAAGGAATATGGATAATGGAAATTCGTGGATGATACTGTCTCAGCTTAAATGACCCAGGAAAACCACGAAAAACCTGAATCAAGACAGACGGTCCGGGAGTTCGAACCATAGACCTCCCAAATGGAAGGTAAATGCTCTACCGCTGAACCATCTTGCTTGGTATAGCTCGCCTAGGACACATCACACAAATAATTGAAACACAAGCCAAAACATGGAGAACACAGTAGAAACCGGCTGGAAGAAGACCTAATGGAACGAAAAGGTGTATGATTGGGTCTTAACTGACTTTCAAATAATACGAAATTGGACGAGAGTTATATAAGGAGACGAATGGAAGGATACAACAGAAGGAGCCAAAACCCACCCATGTTTATTTAGAGCGGAAGGCAGAAGAATAAGAAGATACTAGAAGAGTATAAAATCTATGTTTAGTCGCAGACCCAGACCAATTATTTCCGTATCGTGGCTTTTAACGGTAATTTCATTATTAAAGAGTGCTTCATATCTACCACACCTTCCATTGACTGTTATTTTATGCAACCTTCGTTAAAGCTTTATTCCATTACTCATCCTCACTGGGTGGAACACTCGAACGATTCTCAGTTAATTATAAATGATACTTTGTGCATTCAAACACACACGCACACCCACCCACAAGTGTTTCTTGGAGCCAGCTGTGACTGATAATTACAAAGCAATATAAATTAAACTATTTAAAGTATGTGTGCGTGCCTACGCTTTAAAATAATCGAAAGCTCAAATCTGCTTTCAGTGATGGGCGAGTATTGTCAATTAACGTTATTAACAAATGCATCAGTTCTGCTCATTCGTGATAAAGCATGAAAAGTCTATTATAAAGGGACGGTGCAATATTTGCTCGTTACACACTGTGCACGTGCACAGCAAATACAATATTTATTCCCTTTCAGCCCAGCAAACATTTGCACACTTTACTGTACATAGTACGTGTTACGCCCAGTAACAAAATCCACGCGATATCCAACAAAGAACTTCTTTATCACTTTATTACAGCGCTAGAGACTTGTTTGTTATGCAGGGAAGGATCGTCTTTCACTAGTTTCCTAGTTATCTAGGTAATGAATCATCCGAGGAAGCTTTTATGCTCTAATCAAGTTTCCAGCAGCAGCTATTGTTAATAGCTGAACTGCATTTTATGATCAAATTTCGGAGGAGAAATACGACTTTGTGAAGTAGTTCATTAGAAATGATTAGAAACATATTAAGTGAATTAACAGCCTATTGAATGTTATGCCTTCAATTTATTTTCTTTTGCCACTCCGTTGTTCCTTCAATAGGCTTCGGATGGAATTTCCTTCCGTCAGCTTTCAGCTCGTTTCAGCCCTAGCGAAAGCTACAACTGCGTTCCATATTCCTTATCCTCCCCTTTCAGTAACTGTATAGAAGGCGTTGATTATGTGATTCAAAGTAAGCAGATACAATTAAAAGAAAAACTTTAATAATTTTGTTACAGAATTATTAGTAACCACTTTTTGGGGTATACGTACAATGCTATTAAGAAGGCTTAACACTTAAGATTATTTACTGCTAGCATCTTTAAATATAATTTCATATTTTTTGTAATTAATAATTTGCGTATATCGACTTAAAAAGCCGATCCGGTTGGCCACGTTGTTCGCCTGACTTGAATCTAACAAAATTTGCGTTTTAGATGTTCCAAAAGCACAGAGATTTATTAACAAATTACTCTTATTTGCAAATGTAACTACATTTTTACATGAAACGGGAAAATTTCGCAGCAAAACATTTTAGTTTTCACTATTTATAGCAAAGAAATACTACAAAGCTGTTGACCAGATCTGTCTAGTTTTATAACTCTTCCAATTTTACTTTTAAGTAAGACAGACCGAGAACCATTTTTGTACGACTTGAACGCAAACCAGTTTGGCCATAGTGGTCGTCAGACCTTAACCAAAACGGTATAAAATTTATTTAAACGCCGTATTCTAATTTTCTAGAATTTCTAATAACTTTAAGTAAAGTAGACCAATAACGCTTTTGTATGCTTTAAACACTAGCCAGCCTGACTTGGCCAAATTGGTCATCAGACTTTAACCAAAACTATGTGATGCTTCTTCAAACACCGTCAACGAATTTTGCTATTTTTCATAATTTTTATTTAACTGAGGCACAGCAAAATACCTTTTCGGTACGACTTGAACAGCTAGTAGCTTGGCCACGTTGTTCATCAGACTTAAACCGTGAAAAGCTTTTAAAAGCTTTGAATTGCCAACTGTATGAGTAAAGTGTATCTAAGTTTTTAAATATAATTTCCTAGTCACTGAAAAACTAATAGTAATAGTTTTCCTTTAGAAGATACAGATAGATAATTTTATCGGGAAGTAGGATTTTAATAGAGTAACAATTTTGCCATTTTCTACAATGAAACGGCTCTTAAACAATACGAAACTCTACTGCTAGTAGCCACTTCTATGTTAAAAAAGTTCTTCGTTCCTGAAGTTCTCTCAAAAAACTTAGCTAAAGCTCACCTACTTATCAACTGAAGATATTTATTTCGTTTGTGGAACAGAGCCCGCCTAGCTACACAGTTTAATCTAGAGTTCATTAAGCTGAACTTGCACAGGTAATGTATGTCAGATCAATAAGTTGTTGATATTCTTCAGGATTTTTAGAATCTTAATATGTCTCTTTTCAGAAAATTGCAGCGGGATTGTAAGAAAGATTTCCATGTAGAACTGCGGATTATATTGTTAGAAATTATTATTAATAAGATAAGATAAATAAATTAATTAAATCAAATTTGAAGTTAAATAGAATTGAATAGCTTGCATTCCGCAATCATAATTTTATTAATGTATTTATTTTTACAAATTATGGTAAGTTGGGCGCCAGTTGACAATTTTTAGAGACTTGGCACCAAATATTAGCTGAAATGCCACGGTCTCGCTGTCGAACGTAAATACTCTGTCTCAGAAGTCGGTTCTATCACGCTTTACGATTATATGAGAAAATGGACATTTCATACTATTTCCCAGTACGCAGCTGACTTCAGGCGGAATCTTTAACACGTCAGTCGCTTGCAGTTCTTTAGCCTAAAATGCCTATAAAGCTTTATGTAAAATTCCAACAGGTTTAAATATTATTTTCTGGTGTTTTCCGTAGTTCTCAGGTATACTCGGGCTTCTTGTTAGGTAATTATATTTAGTACACCTTTCTGCAGGAATCTCTACATCGAAATGTAATTATCTTCCTAGGATCGTCCTTGACCTCAAATTTTGCTTCTCCTGCGCTGTGATCCTAATTTTGTTGCGATGTCAGACCAAATCAACGAACTCCGAACAGGATCCACTTATTTCAATATTAACTTAGTAAGTTACACTAAATTATTCGTTCTTCAAAAAATTTTAGGAGCTGAACAAAAATGCGTGCATTCACACCAAAGTACAAAGGACGCTCTTTTTTCATTGTCTTATCAACAACTGTCATAGCAACTGACAAAATTTACATGACAACTAAAAATATATAAAATTACAATAAGGGCATTTGGATCTAAATACAATTTTAAAATTCAAATTTTGACAGTTAAATTTATTTTATAAAAAAGTTCATATTTTAAGGGCGTCACTGTTTATCCAATTTCTGATTTTATAAATGCACTGTATGTATCCGAAAGCTGCCTCTAATACAAATTCTGCACTTTACGGCTGTCAAATACACATTTTCACTAAATGTTCCGATTAATGCAGCATACTCCCTTGTGAATAAAATAAATCCAGAGATAAGCTTATATCCAAGCTCAAGGCATGTTCTAGTATCTTTCTATACTATTTATTTCATATACAATCTTTTAAATTAGAATGTTTTTATAATCCTTTCTGTTTGTGACAGGTTTTTGCAAAATTCAACTTGGCAGGTTTCAGACCAAGCAAGAAGTTATCTGTGTCTTGGTCTGCCCTATGTTAATGACCACTATGGAACCGAATTCCAAGATATCATGCAAATGTACGAGTATCCCTAATAAAATGAAATTAACCGATCTTCCGAATCAAAAAATCATCACAATATATATTCTTCTGCTTCTTCTGTGTGTAGGCCAACGGCCTGTTAACTACCTACAATAGAGTATGTTCTATGCGCCCTCGTTTGCACGTATGCCTGGCAGGAGGCTAACCTTACCCGTCGAACAGAGAAGAGAAGTTACACTACATGGATTACGATTGTGAAAGATGTTCGTATGACAACCGGGACCGACGGTTTTACGTACCCTCGAAGCACGACCGGTTTTATATATATATATATATATATATATATGTATATATTGCTATGTTTTATCCTTTCACATTAATAATTTTCGTACCACGTTAACAGCGACAAAAAGCTGTTGTGTAATAAAAGTCACGGTAAAAAAAACAACTTGTGCGACCAACTCAAGCACAAAACTGCTAATCTCACGTTCAACAAAAAAAAAACAACAACACGCGCACATTTTTACTATGCTTTACTGTCACCGAAATTAGTTCATGTTTTATCTGCACCAACCTTTTCACAGACGTTAGGCATGCAAAAATGCCCCTGGACTGATACTTCACAAGTATACAGACTGCACTCCTCTCCTCCAGGCTGGTTCTGCTTATCGTGCACTGCAGTCTCTTCCCGACATGCAGTACTTTTCCATTTCCATTTAACGATGATTAAAACTCACATTTTATTTTATGATCGATATTCTCCCTTTTTAATTTTACAATTTTTATGACATTTCTTGTCTAATAATAAAAAAAAAACAAAAAGTCCTGTCCAATTTTTTAAAAATTTAGTACTCGTTGACCGGCGGGGAAAGATATTATTTTGTCATGGAAACACGTCTTGCCCCAACGGCGATACAAAGGTGAATCCCAATTAGCATTTAAGCCCCCCATTATAATATCACAACAATATATATAAATGCTAATTACCTTAATAATAGTGGCAACATGTTTCAAGGGCATGAACCTTCAATCGTCCTTTAAGCATCAGGAAAATGTTTGAGCGAAAGGGATGCCAAGTACAAAGACAAAAAACCACGTAAAAACCGTTGAAGGATTGTCTAGATTAATGATGTTTTAAGAAGTTGATGGATAGAAAGGCATGTTCTACTCAAAGATCATGTTTTGTTGCCTTTTTACATTTCTGATACAATGTATAACCGTAAAATTCCATTAAACAGCAAATCCCAACAATGAGCTCAATCATAATATGCTATTTCAAGGAAATGGATACAGATATGTTTAACCATTTTGCTTCTTGTAAGCATAAAAGTTCATTGTTTTCATTGCACACCAGCAGTTGGTAAGCTAATCAGCAAAGCTTGTAAGCAATTTAAATATTAGAATAGACAATGCAATCCATCAATTTGCAGTCAGGATGAAATAAACGCCGAACACGCCCTTCAAAACGTATCAAGGGAGTACTACAACGTATTATCATGCGAATCATTGGATGTCTGGAACAGTGCACTTCGATTCTTTTCAAACTACACCCTTCAGTGACCGCTGGTGCGTGAAGAAGCAGGGAGTGGTCTACAAATTGAAGTTAGTTTACACTTGCATGGTGACTGTTTTATTAGCAGTTAAATTGTACCCCATTACAGAAGAACCTTCTAGTTTAAAACGCCTTTAAAATTTAGCCCATTTCAGTTTCATTAAATGGAAGGTTTAAGGTTTTGTCCGGTCATTGTTTAGATTTAACTTCCCACGTGTGCCATTTGAAGGTTTTATCTTTTTAAGTCGAAATCTGGTAAAAAGCTTTCGGCCATTACAGGTCCCGTATATCCTCGCTGAAAAATCGCCAGCAATCACAGTTAATGTGGTACCAGTGTGAGGATGCGGCGTAGCGCGAATGTCACGGCAATAATGTTGAGGGCAAGTAAAAGCCGTTTTATTTTGTTCCGGAGAGGTCATTCCCCTACGCCCACGCTGCAACAGGACCAGAAAGGGAAGAGGAATAGATGGAGAACGCATTGCCGACTCGAAATTCCATTTAGATAGCTCCGCCGTTGTGCGGTTGCTCCACGGATTGCTGCGAATCAATGAAAGGTCGCGAAAGGGAGGCATTAGGTTGGTATAATGACAAGAGCGCTTGATTTATTTCATAAGCGACCTTCTCTGATCCACCGAGAGATGTAACAGGAAGCGACCTGTATAAATTTATATTTAACAAGTTACACAGAAGACTGCTCCGCAGAGCTTGAGCACAAGCTCATCAATCATCAAAAATAGCAAGAGTGATAAAAATCCGCTTCCTTTTCCAATTTTGATAAATACATTTAGGATTCCTTTTTTATATAGCTAAAGCTAGCTTTAAACTTTTCTAGGTTTATAATGACCTTTATGATACTTTCTTGACAATTTTATAAGAGACCTTTTCAGTTGGTCCTTTTGAAGAAAAAAATTTTTGGAGGTTTCTTCCTTTGTATACTTTGACAAGCTGTAAATGGATGAGAAGATGATTCTTGGTATGGGGAACAACATATATAAGAGCGAAGAGTATGCGCATTCCTCTTGATCATCGGCAGTAGCCTAAATTAAAACGTAAATCCTCCAATTTTCCATATAAACTAACTAATGCGAGCGATAATCACTATACCTTAACCCAGCTGTCTATATTTCGCAAGGTTAAGCAGAGGATAAATTTGGATGACATTACGGCTAACATATTTATAGAGTTATTGGAAAGACCTGTCCTCTCGCGCTGCCATGAAAAGATAACGTGATTTATAACTGTTAAATAACGATGCGAGGGGACGTTTATATGATTTACTATTCCGTAGAAGTCTCCGCTCTTATCTGGTATTTCCGAGCTTTCCCGTTCACCTCCGGACAAAGAATCAGCGGAGTCTTTGTCACATGAACATATACGTACATAAAATATATCACATGGAACTGGGCAGTGATTGGAGTTCAGTAAATGCTGTTTCGCGTGTTTGTGTTCCAAAGGATATGAAGAAAAATAACAGAAAACACGGACATTTGATTGATTCCACAAAAAAAGGTCTGAAAGTTACTGTCCCTCTTTGTTTGGCTTTTCTAATGGTTAACACTACTTCATTGTATAGCAAATCTACAGCTTGCTATAACAGAATTACTTTCTAACAAGAAAGTTTTCCTCCTTAACTGAAGTTTATTAATTTTGCAAACTGTAAGTTAAACGGGCGCGCAAAGAGGAATTCATATAGAACAATGGCAAAGACAAAGGTGCCAGCAAAGTCGGAATTTCTAGAGCAGCTCAGGGGTCTCTGTTTAATTAGTGCAGTTATACGAATTAAGGGATATAGTGAACCTTTCGGTATTTTTATGCGACGGTTCCAGCCATTTCTTTTTGACGTGATGTTATTAAGCGACCCACAATTAGGCGTTTTTCGAAATAGAGTCTTCGGTTGGCTTATGAGTATCAATAGCAGGGATCTCAATGTAGAGAACGTGTTGCAAGCTCATGATTTGATGGGGTAACGATTAGGATCCCCGTTTTAATCCTCTTTTCAGATGAGTTTTGTAACTATTTTAGTAATATTCCGGTTGCGATGTATATCTGACTTTATTTTAACTTGTTTATATTAAGTTCCATTGTTTACTTTGCTGATGGAGTAGATGGTACTAATACAAAACATGAAACACAGAATAAATAGAAAATCGATGAACGTGATATAGTGGCAGAAAATGTGAAAAAATATTAGAGGGAAAGGTCTTTATGTTATTATCTGTAGTTATTGATATTTCCATATATAATAAATTCACAGACGTACTGAAACAGGAAAAACTAAGAACTACGATAAAATTTTGAGAAATACATCTATTTAAAAATCTCTAAAAGTTCAGGGAAAGCTAAAAAAATCTATAATTAATACAGTGAAATCCTGAGTAATCTATGAATACCTAAGGCAGTCCTAGAATAGTTTGAGAATTCAGAAAAAATACAAATCCAAGAAAATCTTGGAATATTTAAAATAATTCTGGGTAATTTAACAAAATCCAGAAATATCCTAAATTATCTATCAAAAGTCGAGATATTTGTAACAATTCATGAAAATCATACGCTATCACGCTATCACCTGACGAATACGCTGACCAAACTATGGAAATTCTGGTATTCTTAGGAAATCTCATAACTATCAAAATTCTAAAATAGGTTCCTATAAAACTATGAAAATTTAGGAAATATTTGTGATTTTTTACAAGTATAAGAACTAGAATATTACAAAATATCCTGAAAACCCTAGAGTACATATTTAAAAACCCCACTTAAAATATCGATTTACAATAAAATCCAGAGAATCTGTGGATATTCTGGGATATCTAATAATCCTTATTTGTAGAAAGCCAAGAACATTTTAGGCTATCTATCAATCCTACGAAATCTATTAAGATCCTAGGATACCTAAATAATTCTGAGAAACCAGCGGATGTTCTTCCGTACCAAAAAACCCTAGAATATTAAAAAATATCTCAAGAAAGCTAGGAATATCTAATACGCCATTAGCATATATTTGAATACCCAGGATTTGTATTCAAACGTATAGAGAAATCAATGGGTGTTCTGATATATACAACTATCCTGAGAAACACACGGAAATCCAAGAAACCGCACGAGCAACTTGGGATGTTGGGATATCTATAAGAATCCCGAGAAATCTTTGGAAATCCTGGAATATTTAAATAATCCTTACAAATTTCTGACAATCGAAGGCAATCCTGAGTTTTTATGTACATATAATAAACAAAATTTTGAAATCCAGGAAATTCTGGGTTATTTAGGAAATTGAGATATCTACAAATATCTGGAAAAACCTATGCAAAGCCAAAAAATCTAGAGCAAAATAATGTCGAGAAACCCATGGAAATGGAAGATAATCCTAGGATATCCCCAAGATAATAAAAAGTCTTAAGAAATTTTTTAAATAAATTTCCTGATATTTAAAGGAACGTTCAGTATCATATCTAAGACAATTCCATGGCATTTTAAATTATTCTACAAAATCTATATAACTTCAAGGGATATTTAAATATATTAAGAAAAATCTAATATATTTGAGAAACTAGGATATGTAAAAGATAAATCCTGGGCAAATTAAAAAATTCGTGAAAAATTGAGGTTATTAAATTTTGACCGAACTATGGAAATTCAAAAAAACCTTGGATTATAAAAGAAGAATTTTAAAAAACGATTAGAAATATAACCTACTAAAATATAAAAATCTTAAAGCAATTAAAAAGTTTTCAGGGATTTTTGGAAATTCCAAGACACTGCAAGTATTCAAGCTGAATCCATGAAAATCCCTGGAAATCTAGGATTTTAATAGGAAATTCTTTAAAACCCATAGACAGACAAGCAATTTTAAAATATTAAAAATTCTTGAACAATTTCAGTTCCGACACGCTAAGGGTATAAGGATTTTACAAGAAGAACAATTTCAGAAATCCTGGTATATTATTATTACTATTATTATTATTAAAAAATTATGAGAACTATGGAAGCCTAAGATAATCCTGATGCACGGACGATAATCCTAGGAAATCTATGAAAACCAAAAGAATCCTAAAACACATTGTCTGGTAGTTTGAAGGAAGTATGTAGATTTGAATTATAATGTTCTACAAAATGTGTCATAGTCAGAAATTAATATTTCAGCAAGTGATTGAGTGGCAAACTAGGATTTTTCATAATAACCTAATCAATACAATAATTTTTATTATAAATAGATTTGTACTGGTTTCGTATTTCAAGAAACAAATCAATGGTTTTGGAAATATCAACAAGCACACACATTTATACACAACCAAAGGTAGAAATTCTATCAAAACATCCTTGAAGGAAATCTAGGATTTCAAAAATAATTATCTGCTTGAAATCAATAAACTCGATTATATTCATGAAACCAGCACTTTCCGATCAACATTTTAAGACTTCCACAATGTGTAACAATACTATTAAAGTCGGCGCTTACAAAAAGGCAAACGATTGACTGAAAAGGAGAACCGTACAACATGAATGCTCATTGTTACACGATGTTCCACACAAAATACCGAATAGGCCGTAGCTATATATAAAACACCTACACGTTTTCAGCTGAAAAACAAAACCATAATAGAGAGCGTCGACAATTCAACCAGGGTGTGAACACGGGCTAGGGGCTTGTGCAGCAAGTTTTTCCCGAACAAATTACTCATTTTGATTTATACAGACCAAGCAAGCGTCATCAAATGGATGCGCTTTAATAATGGCTTAAATACCGAATTCATTTGTACATGTCTGGCGTGTGACGGTGAAAAATAACGGCTGTAATGCACACCTACTTAGCTTTATTGTTACGTCGCGTCGCACCTAGTTTAAATGACCACTTTTCCACCAGCTCGAACGTCCGAGACGAGCAAAACGTACCGTGATGCTTGCAACCAGCGTTATTTACCATCTTGACACCCGGAAAATAACAAAGCCCGTTCGAGATTACGTCCATTACTCGAGGGCGTTGAACCAAATCAGAAACTAAGTTTCATAATAGTTAGAATAAAGTTTTATTAAGCAGATAAGCCAGCGTAAGTAGTGTCGGCGGTTATCTCGTGATACTCTTGATTAGTCGCGGTTGGTTTTTTGGACGCGCACAAAGGAGGCTCAGCCACCCAGAAAGAGTGAAATATTCATGAAATTTAAATGCGCGAGGTAATCACGAATCCCATTGTTTGGAAGTCTGATTGAGTTTCAGATTAGATTGTAAGACAATAAGTGCATTAGAGTAGAAAGATATTAGAGATGAGGAGATGTAATCACCTTAGAGTCAACAAGAAGTCTTACAAGATGCTAATTGGGGTTATTTATCTATATAGAATTTAAATTTTATATTCTGGCAGGAGCTTGAGTTAAACGTGGGTGTAGCTATATTAAATCAGACATGTAGCTATGTATTACTAAAGGTTGTATTATGAACAATACAGCTGTATCAAACAATCGTACAAAAACAGTTTTTAAAATAGGATTTGGAAGCAAAGGACTACTTATTTTCTTCATCGGAAAGATCGTACTTCTTCAATCCACCATTATTTAGCTGAATCAGGTTTTGTATTTAATGTTTAAGTTTCGAAGTTCACCTGTAGCTTTTCCAGGCTAAAGCACCACCCATACATTCTAGGGTGGGATTATTCTAAACGCAGTTGTAGTCTTAAAAGGTTAATCGGAAGAACAATTTAAAAAATACGTGGAGTTAACAAAACGATATCCGTTTACTTTTTTTTCAGAAATGATCTAATTTGCAACCAGAAAACCTACCTCTGTATGTTTCTGAAACGTATTTCGTCAGATATATCAAAATACCGTACAAAATCAGTTTTTAAAGTAGGATTTGGAAGCAAAGGACTACTTATTTTCTTCATCGGAAAGATCGTACTTCTTCAATCCACCATTATTTAGCTGAATCAGGTTTTGTATTTAATGTTTAAGTTTCGAAGTTCACCTGTAGCTTTTCCAGGCTAAAGCACCACCCATACATTCTAGGGTGGGATTATTCTAAACGCAGTTGTAGTCTTAAAAGGTTAATCGGAAGAACAATTTAAAAAATACGTGGAGTTAACAAAACGATATCCGTTTACTTTTTTTTCAGAAATGATCTAATTTGCAACCAGAAAACCTACCTCTGTATGTTTCTGAAACGTATTTCGTCAGATATATCAAAATACCGTACAAAATCAGTTTTTAAAGTAGGATTTGGAAGCAAAGGACTACTTATTTTCTTCATCGGAAAGATCGTACTTCTTCAATCCACCATTATTTAGCTGAATCAGGTTTTGTATTTAATGTTTAAGTTTCGAAGTTCACCTGTAGCTTTTCCAGGCTAAAGCACCACCCATACATTCTAGGGTGGGATTATTCTAAACGCAGTTGTAGTCTTAAAAGGTTAATCGGAAGAACAATTTAAAAAATACGTGGAGTTAACAAAACGATATCCGTTTACTTTTTTTTCAGAAATGATCTAATTTGCAACCAGAAAACCTACCTCTGTATGTTTCTGAAACGTATTTCGTCAGATATATCAAAATACCGTACAAAATCAGTTTTTAAAGTAGGATTTGGAAGCAAAGGACTACTTATTTTCTTCATCGGAAAGATCGTACTTCTTCAATCCACCATTATTTAGCTGAATCAGGTTTTGTATTTAATGTTTAAGTTTCGAAGTTCACCTGTAGCTTTTCCAGGCTAAAGCACCACCCATACATTCTAGGGTGGGATTATTCTAAACGCAGTTGTAGTCTTAAAAGGTTAATCGGAAGAACAATTTAAAAAATACGTGGAGTTAACAAAACGATATCCGTTTACTTTTTTTTCAGAAATGATCTAATTTGCAACCAGAAAACCTACCTCTGTATGTTTCTGAAACGTATTTCGTCAGATATATCAAACTACCGTACAAAATCAGTTTTTAAAGTAGGATTTGGAAGCAAAGGACTACTTATTTTCTTCATCGGAAAGATTGCTCTTCTTCAATCCACCATTATTCAGCTGAAGCAGGTTTTGTATTTAATGTTTAAGTTCCGAAGTTCACCTCTAGCTTTTCCAGACCAAAGGATGACCCGTACATTCTAGGGTGGGATTATTCTAAACGTAGTTGTAGTCCTAAAAGGTTAATCAGAAAACAATTTAAAAAAATACGTGAAGTTAACAAAACGATGTCCGTTTCTTTTTTTCAGAAAAACTCGTAATTTGCAACCAGAAAACCTACGTCTGTATGTTTCTAAAACGTATTTCGGCAGCTATATCAAAATACCGCACAAAATCAGTTTTTAGAATAGGATTTGGAAGCAAAGGACTACTTATTTTCTTCATCGGAAAGATCGCACTTCTTCAATCCACCATTATTTAGCTGAAGCAGGTTTTGTATTTAATGTTTAAGTTCCGAAGTTCACCTATAGCTTTTCCAGACCAAAGCACGTCCCGTACATTCTAGAGTGGGATTATTCTAAACGTAGTTGTAGTTTTAAAAGGTTAATCGGAAGAACAGTTTAAAAAAATACATGGAGTTAACAAAACGACGTCTGTATACTTTTTTCCAGAAAAAAACTCTTAATTTGCAACCAGAAAACCTACGTCTGTATGTTTCTGAAACGTATTTCGTCCGATATATCAAAATACCGTACACAATCAGTTTTTAAAATAGGATTTGGAAGCAAAGGACTACTTATTTTCTTCATCAAAAGATCGCACTTCTTCAATCCACCATTATTTAGATAAATCAAGTTTTGTATTTACGTTCAAATTCCGAAGTTCACCTCTAGTTTTTCCATACCAAAGGACGAGCCGTATATTCTAGGGTGGGATTATACTAAACGTAGTTGTAGTCTTAAAAGGTTAATCGGAAGAACAGTTAAAAAACATACGTGGAGTTAACAAAACGACGTCCGTTTACTTTTTTCCAGAAAAACTCTGATTTGCAACCAGAAAACCTACGTCTGTATGTTTCTGAAACGTATTTCGTCAGATATATCAAGATACCGTACAAAATCAGTTTTTAAAATAGGATTTGGAAGCAAAGGACTACTTATTTTCTTCATCAGAAGATCGAACTTCTTCAATCCACCATTATTTAGCTGAAGCAGGTTTTGTATTTGATGTTCAAGTTCCGAAATTCACCTCTACCTTTTCCATACGAAAGGACGACCCATACACTCTTGTATCTCCTGGGCTTCCTGTACTTCCCCTGTGTCGTTTTTGAGTTCTTCTTCATGATTTACTATATCTACTCCGGAAGCTCTGTGGTACTTCATTTTCCCAGTATTTTCCTTTTTCTCGTATTGCACGCAATTCTTTTTTACATTTTGTTCTAATTCTCGTACGTGTCCTAGAGTTCTTTCTATTTTTAGCTTCAGTGAAACATTTCATACTATTCTCAGACCTTATTTTCACAACCTCCACTACACGAAGGCGCTCTTTGACCTTCTAGTTCATAAGCACTTGTCGTACTTGTCCTCTACTTTATTTACAGTTCTACTAGTTTTCCAGAGCTACCTTAACTATATTTAAACTTGTATTTCATCAGAACGTTTAGCGTTTTCCTAAGACTCTGTACTTCCTGACTAGCTCCACAACTATACAGTTTCCACCAGACTGTTTTAGGATTTCTACTTCATCGTGAATCTTAGTACTTTCGTCATATTTTGTATGATTGTTTTCAATTTCTTCAGAGATTGTTTAAATGCTTCTTCTTCTAGTTATTCAAAGTCTTTATTGGATTTTCTTCACACTTGCTGGCACTGTAGTTCACCAGGACTTCAACCAAACTTTTGCATCATCGGCACTTCCCCGTACCTCGGTACTTCGGTTAGACGACCCCTACCTTGGGATAACTATTTCTAAACTTCTACTGTCTGTACTTGTCCTGTGTCTTGCTTGACATTTTCCGACACTTTATATTTTCCAATCTCCTCCAGATCTTGTTTGTATTTCCTATAGTAGTTCCACTGATCTTCCATCAGACTCCCTTTAGTTCTCCAGAACCTCTCACAGATTCTCTTTGAATTTCTATTTCATCTAATGTTTTCACATTACTCTCATAATTCGTTTACACGCTCTCTACTTCTCCAGAACTTCTTCGCACTTTTTCTCTCTCATCAGCATATATCTCATACTTTCTCTGCATATCGTCCCCAATTCTTGCTCTTCAGACCCTCCCTTTAATTTTCAAGGGATTACTTCGCCCAAGTTTTCTTTACAGTTTCTCCACATGCTCCTAAACTTTTACTTCATTGGAACTTTCCTGCCATTGCTTCTACTTCCCTAGAACTTTTTTGGCTTTATCCAAGCCTTCTGAATCTTATCTACATACCTAGAGTTTGTCCTATTTTCTCCTTTACGTAAACGACGCGCGCTTCATCACCAGATTGTATTTCCTCAAACTTCGTTTATACTTCTTTCACTTCCTCAAAACTTCTGGTATTTTCTCTGGACCCATATGTATACACAGCCTCCAGTTTTCCAAAACGTTCTCAGAACCTATTCATATTGATTAGTACTTCTCGTATTTCTATCGAACCATATTCGCTCTTCAGCTGTGATCTCAGGACTTCTTCAGTTTATTTCTCCAGGATTTCATCAGTTAATTTGGACTTCGCACTTCCCTAAGCCTGAGCTTCTCCTTTGTCTACTTCGCCAAATATTCCTCCGAGTCTATGAGATCCCAGAACATTCTCCAAATTGCATCGAGACTTCTTGCACTTTCCGCTAACCTCATTTACCCTTCATGACTCATGATTTCCCTTATTTCTCTCAGAATTGCGTGTCCATCTTTTACTTGATTGGTACTATCCGTCTTTCCATCGGATGTTTGTAATTTGTATTTCCTCGGACTTCATTTGGACCTGTTCTACTTTCCCAAACTTTCCCCATTCGCCACAGATTATCTTTGGATTGGCGAATTGTGGTTTACAAATTTTTCAATTTATTACCTGTCGAATAAGCATTCGCTTATTGAAATTTTCAGGAAGATTTTCAAAGTTTAAACTAAATTATTACAATTCAATTTCCACTTTCGGGATTTTAAAACTCTTACTTCTGTGTGATTTACACAACCTTGCTTGAAAATTAAAAATAACCTTAACTGCTTGCTCCCGATACAATTTCCACAATTATACTAAATTAAAAAAGAGAATTAGGTTTCAGCTCCCACCAGTCATTCTATGGAGTTTCAGCATTTAATTCGCTTGAAAATTCCACATTCACATACGTTAATGCCAACCCCAAGCAAATATTATTTTCAAGGGTGCCTTAATATGGATGTACCTACAATAAGCAAAACAGAGGGTTACGTTTTATTAAGTGTATTACACATTCTGCGAATTCAGCACGCGCATAACAACATTTTGTGGGTCCCTGAAGCTTGGGGGTTAAAGTGCGGGTACGGGTGCGGCCAGCTGCACGATGATATCTTCCGAAAACGAGAAACGGGGGTGAACAACCATTAGGGGTAGCTGTTAGTCACAGGGAGCGCCTGTTGCCACTGATAATATGAACCAAGCTGTTAATGTATTTATTTTTTTGCCTAATTTATGGTTAACGCGATTGGGTGCTAAAAATATAATTTAGCACGCAAATTAACTTAAAAAGTTAAACTTAATGAGCTCTGCAAGGATATATCCGGAAGGTACACAACTTTTAACTTTCGTTTTTAGATTATTTTCCTATTAGGATAGTGCACGAAGCAAATACTTCGGTTTATTGCAAATTACATCACGTATAATCTAAATTGAATTTGCAATTTGGGTTCGTGCCAGCTTTTCGCATTTGTTGAAGCATACGCAATATTAGTTCGTCTCATAAAGTTATAATCCTATTGAAAAACTGAAACATTGCTACGGTTGAGAATTGACAGCTGTAATATACCCGAAGAGTTGCAAGGTTTCCTAGAGATATAAATGATTACTTCTGGGTTTCCACAGTTAGCATGCTCGAGGTAAAGCTCCTGAAAGCTTTCGCAAAGCAGCTCGCAGCATTCAAAAGTTCCCATGTGTGTGGACTCGAGGAGTGCTTTACGTTCGACTTAGATTGAACTGGAAATTCTGGGCTTAGCCTCGGGGCGAGAGCCCCCTGCAGGAACCTATTTTTACATTCCAAAACAGTGGCAAACGTAAATCTGCCTTGACAGTAAACCTCGAGTGGCTCCTGTATATTTTTTGGGAATTATCTTCTTTTCAATACTATTTCCACATCCCGGTGTCACCCTTGGCAGTCGCTACATGTCACAGAGGGCCGATTTATCAAGCCAGTGTCTCAAAACAAGAGATTGTGGCTCCATATTCAATTAGGGTGGCGTTTTTGTTCTTGCCTACTGACAAACTAATGCCTAACCTAGCAAAAAGGAAAAAACTACATGATTGTTAAGGCACGAATGAGTACAGAAAAGATAAAAATAGAAACAAAGCGGAGGCGACATTGCACTAATTAATCCAGCAAATTAAACAAAACTTTTTCTAGTTACCATAAAATAAAAATCAAGATAAATTAAAAAGATACATGAACAGTGACTGAAGTTCGTTGTCTAATTTAAAACAATTAGGATAAGAACTTCGCTTGGACTTGTCTTACATTTTCTTTCATATATGTTGCTAATATTTTAGGAATTTTATATACAGGACAATTTGTCTATAAGCCTCACTCGATATGCAACCCACCTAACCAATGACCAAATTTCGTTTGTTGAGCATTGAGCTAGAACGTAAACAAACGCACGTGTTTGACTCACCCGAGCGCGCGCTGTGATTGGTCTACGCTAGATAACGCTAATGCCTTATTACTTAAGGAATAATTAACGCTCAAAACCTTTACTTTGCACTCGTAATTACCGGGTTAAGTTTGTGTGCTTTTTGAGCAGTACTTATCGGTTTTCGGAGCGTTTGTACAGTGCCTGGTGCTTATTTTCCTAAAATTGAGCAAGTTGTTCCAGAAACGTGTAATCTTCTAAAAAAGAATTCTGACGGCGCGAACGTTAATCTAGAAACGCAAGGAATATTACGTAAATACACATCCGGTAAATCAACGCACCTGTCGAGTGTTTGTTTACGTTCTAGCTCAATGCTCAACAAATGAAGTTTAGCTATTATTAACAGTAGAATTTAAATTCAAGATCGGTTAAAAAATTACTTTTTACCATCGTAAGGTATCCTTAAAAGGGAATCATCGAAATTAATTAATATTACGATTTATGTTTAAAATAATGTCTAGTTGGAAAATACTGTAGTTTGGGTTGCCTATCTTACGTCACGTATCAAAATACGATACGCATCACCTTATATAATAATTACGTTCTAGCTGTCACATATTTTACTTATTGCACATAAGGCCACACATTCTCCACTGCCAGGCCGAACAAAAACTCGCAACGCCTATATATTTTGGGATATAAGTGTGGTTTGGAAGGCGTACAAAAAGCGTAATAAAGTGCTACAAGTAGCTTTTTTCATTTCTCTAGAACGAGATTTTGGTGTAATATTAAGAAACGCCAGGGACCAATAAATAACGAGAGAAGAAACTACCTACCCCCTACATATTACTGCAGCTAATTTTCATGCCAGAACTGCTAGACTGGTTACGTTAAAAATTGTGTAGAATAACGTGTTAGAACCTCTAGATTCCAGAGCTCCTATAACCTGACTTAAATTACTGAGAAATTCACAATTGCAATCAAACAAAAATAATAAACCAAGTTTATCAACGTTGATAACATTCCAACGTGAGCTGGCTCTTTACCTTTAATTACAATCAATCAGGCAATAAATTAAATCGGACTTCAATTCATCACGCAAGAAGCTTTGAAAGTCATTTTTCAAGTGTTATTGTTCTCGAGTACTGTTTGATATGGATTTATCCAGAAGAAACTGACTTTTCGAGGAGACAAATCGTTAACAATATAAATATGCATATCTATAATTTGGGTAAAAATAATTTTAGATTCATATTCAATTAATTCAGAATTACAAGAAGTTTCGAATCTAAACACCACCCCATAGGTTCTAATCCCATTACAGCAATTTTTCAAAATTATAATGTCCCAGCATGACTAAACAAGCACTTCAGTAACCCTCCATGACATTTCAGTTTTCAAGTAGGCTTTTCTAAATATAGCTACCACAATTATTCAGCGATAAACCATATCAGCTGCACTGATATCGTAACTATATCAACAAATTCTTACATAAATAAACGATCAGAAATGGTATCATCAGTAGTTTGTAAACTTCCTCCATGTCAACTAGTTCGCCATGCATTTACATATAATAGTTTTCGGCATTTTGTTGCCTTTTCTTGCAATACCATGCCATAGTGCTCGAATTTTGGGGATTATACCATCGCCATCATACAGTCATCAAATTGTGTTTCAGCCGCTCTGGAGAGAACTTTCTCTTAAGGGTCATCACTTGGTGGTTCTAACAACCAATCCAATAAACGACCCAACTCTTATAAATCTAACAGAAATCGATTTGCGTGGTACGTACGAAATATGGAATAAATTCAGCATGTTCGACATGTCCCAGATGACCATCTTCGACACAGTAGAGCTAGGTTTGAGAATATCTGATATGGTGATGAACTTTCAATTACAACACCCAGACGTTCAGAAGTTGATCAAAAACGAATCCGAACATTTCGATTTGCTCATGGTAGAAACGATCTTTCCAACCATGTATGCGTTTTCGGAGAGATTTCAGTGCCCTTTTATACAGCTTTCATCCTACGACGCGCCAAGTTATAGTTACTATATTATTGGAAACCCACCACATGCCGTCTTGAATCCTGACGTTATGTTACCGTTCAGTGAAGATCTGACTTTCTTCCAACGATTGACGAGCGTGATTACTTCAATTTTTATTAAATACTTCGGTATGGTCCATTTCTACCCAACCCAAAATGAATTAATTCAAAAATATTTTGGATATGACTATCCCCCTTTAGAAGAAATTGTTAAAAAAGTTAGTATGATGTTTGTGAATACAAATTCGTTTGTTCACCAAATTAAACCTTTGGTCCCAGCCGTTGTGCCCATTGGTGGTGGAACCCATTTAAAACCATCTCAACCTTTACCAAAAGTAAGTGATTATGGGAAATGATTATCATATCATTAAACATTAAAATTTTAGGATTTGCAAAAATTACTTGATGCTGCGTCACAAGGGTTTATATACTTCAGTTTGGGAAGCAACGTTAGAAGCACAGATTTTTCCGAAACAACACGCAGTATTCTTCTGGAAACGTTTGCTGAACTTCCTTATCTTGTCCTGTGGAAGATTGAATTGGAAGACCTAGAAGGGAAACCTGAAAACGTTTTTATATCCAAGTGGTTTCCCCAACAAGACATCTTCAGTAAGCAATATTAATCATATGAAAACACAACAATTAATTTAACTTATAGGGCATCCCAATATCAAGCTCTTCATCACTCAAGGAGGTCTGCAATCCATTGAAGAAACTATATTTAGTCATGTCCCCATAATAGGAATGCCTTTCTTCGGTGATCAACCTTCTAACATCAGAAGAATAGTTAGGAAAGGTGTAGGTTTAGAAGTAGATCACAAAACCGTAACGAAATCTTCATTTAAGAAGACCATCTTGGAGGTTATTAATAATCCAAAGTAACTACTGTATGGATATAAAAAAAATGGAATGTAATTACATGATTATTTTAGATATCGAAATAAAGTGAAAGAGTTAGCAGAGGTAGCAACAGATCAACCAATGACAGGATTGAAACGAGCTATTTGGTGGACAGAATATGTTTTACGGCACAAAGGCGCAACACATTTAAGGAGTCCTGCCATAGACATACCTTACTATCAGTATTTCCTGCTGGACGTTATTAGTTTTTGTCTATTGGTAGTGTTAATATTTATATCAATTTTGTTCCTAGCATTTAAATTAATTTTTAAACTTGTAAGGTATTTTAGGCCAATACAAAAAGCAAAGGTACAGTAAACAGTAGAAATAAGTGCAGGTGTATTATATTGTAATTCCGAGTTTTGTGCAAATCCAATTTTCTACCAATACATTAATTTCTTTTTATTCGTCCATGACAATTCATTGATATTTACGCTAAAGTTGGACGAGATGTATAAGAAGACGTGTATGTATGGATTTATTTATATTGCTGTGACATTAAAATGAGGGGGGGTTAAATGCTAATTGGGCAAAAGTGCCATCTAAAAGTTTATGATTTGCTGTGTAAATTAATAATATTTTAAAAAAATGGGATTTGACAGCTTGACAGTTTTCCCATCTGTCATAATCTTTGTAACTGCATTGGTAGTTAAGGTAAATTAAGTTTTTAAATTCGATAAAATATTTGGATTATTCACTTTTGAATCGGCGTCGGGGCAAGACGTGTTTTCCTTGTCGAAATGACATCTTCCCCGCCGATCAACGATTACAAAATTTAAAATTAGAGGCTACTTTTGTTTTGTTTTTTTTTTGAATGTCATGAAAAATGCAATATTTAAAAAGAGAATACAGCATCATCAAACGAAGTGTGGTTTTAATCGTAGCGCGTAAAAAGTGGTCAAGTACGATGTGTCGGGAAGATCCTGCAGTCCACGGAGAGCTGTACCAACCAGGTGGAGGTGAATACAATCTGTGTACCAGATGAGTAGCTGCCCAGGGGCATTTTAGCGTGCCTAACTTCAGTGTAAAGGTTGGTGCTGATAAAAGATAAAATAGTTACGGTGACATTAAAGCAAACTGAGGGTTGTAAGAATTTGTACGTGCTATTTTTTTTAACGTTTTCAAGTTTTTGAACGAGACGAAGCCACGAGCAGAGACTAGATACGCTTCTTTAATTCCCTGAGATAACAGTTTTGTGTTTGAGTTAGTTGGCTTTTGTTTTATACCATGACATTAATTACATAGCAACATAATGTTTAAAAAACAACTATCTTAGATGTAATTATTAGTAATAGATTTTCTGAAACGGTTTTCTGAGAGCGACGTCCGTGTCGATTCTTGTTTTAAATTTAAACTCTAACCACACAACTCTCTCACAACAGATATCCGATATAAATTTTATTTTCTGCAAAACTTTACGAATGTGTTTCTTTTCTGACCTAAAAACGGGGCAGATTTATTTCTGAGTATATCAAAAATATATTTTACAAATCTGACAAGATAACGACCAAGCTAAGATCCGGATTTACTAAACCCCGGGTATATCTCTAATTGGAGCGTGAAATCGGGCCGTAACTCCAAGCTTTTTCAGGCTTAGTGGATAAAATATTTGTTTTGCTCTACTTGCACATAAACTTCCGACCAATTCCTCCGCGTTAGTGCCTCGGCTTTCAGATAATTAAATACAAAGAATTGCCTCGCTTGATTACACATTCAAAATGAGTATCTAATCGGCGAAGAGCTCCGATAACGATCTGCATAACTTAATATTGCGCTTCGCAAGTTTGCTCAGCGAAGTGCGAAAAATCAAGCCAATTCACATGACAGTTTTACGATCATCGGCAGATCTAGATCTGCTCATGTCATATGCAGCTACGTTTTGTAAGTTATGCACCATTACAAATTGCTCAGGTAGGTTGTGGTTGCGGCTACCAGCTCTGCACCTAATAAATCGCGGTAGGAAGATATATTTAGCCTCTCCTTTAAGTGATAGATATTTCTCGGAAGATAAGGACTGCTTCAGGAAGCTAACGAGATTAGCTGCCTACAAACATATGTCTACAAACTAATCTTAAAATCTGTCAAGATATATGTGAGAAATGTCTAATGTTTACATAGGATACCATTTTGTGCTGAAAATGCCGAAAGCAAGCTTGCTATACGAGTTATATGAAACATGATTTAGATAATCTAATAAAAAATTAACTTATTTAGATAACTTAAAGCTATTTTATGATTTAAACTTGAAAAATAACTTGCTAAACCCAGGTAAAGGTCACGTTCAATTAGTGTTTGTCATCTCCGTTGATTTGGTGTGGGTTGATCTGGTGTCTAGCTTTTGAATTCTGTTTCGTTTTGCTTGTTCGTAGTCCTAATAATTGTATAAAGGTATTAAGAGGTATTTATCAAACTTGAGTGTTAGCTTTTCAGCTGGAAAACAATAACATATGAGATTTGTGTAATATGTTCGACAACTGTCAACTAACATGTAATTTTGGAGCAAAATTGACCTTTCAATTGTATGTTTTTCGTGAATAATATTTGGATATAGGTGTGAAGGACATTTAAATATGATTTTGATAATCATTAATTGTAATATTATTAATTTAAGGTAATTTATGTTTAAAATGAATATGAATTTACTTAAAAAAATATTTGATGGGCCGTGTGAGGTGTCAAAACATTCCTTTTTAAATAAGGAATGTGACTGTAATTTCAGTTTTGATGTCATCATCATCATCATCATCATCTGACATGGAGCTGACTCGAAGGCCGATCCTGGATACGCCAGGCCCACCCCATGCCAGTAAGGTAGGGAGGAAGTTTCGGGATAGGGTGGGATCGGGTGGGGCATTGCACAACGTTAACATGTCTGCAATGCATACCGCAAGACACCGCTGATGCAACACCGGGTAGTTAGTAAACTACGCATCAATGGGTGTTGAGTACGTAGCCGAGACCGTTATGCTCCTAAGCAGTTGAACCTACTAAC